>JAUIMW010001200.1:0-13318 GCA_033557785.1 Enochrus cinctus
GAGTTGGATGTTAAAGACAAGTTTTGGATGTCACATAAAGGCTCACCTTTCCCCACTGTGGCTGAAGCCATCCAAGAGGAGCTTGAGGATTACCGGTCGTCGGAAGAAGAAGTTAAGAAGCTTAAGAGTTCCATGGGAATTGAGAACGAGAGTGACGCTGCTATGTCAATGGTTTCAGACAATACGGCCAGGATCACTTCTGCTGTTAATTCCCTTCCACAGCTCCTCGAGAAAAAAAGACTCATAGACATGCACACCAACATAGCAACAGCCATTTTAAACTACATCAAGTCAAGGAAGCTGGACACTTTCTTCGAGTTAGAAGAGAAAATTATGAGCAAAGCCGCTTTGGACAAAAGCTTACTGGAAATAATTTCCGACCCGGAGATAGGAACACCTGACGACAAAATGCGCTTGTTTATTATTTATTATATTTGCAGCCCTACGCTTTCAGAGGTTGAGTACAAGAAGTACGAAGCGGCTTTGGCTAACTCCGGGTGTGACTTGCTGCCGATGACTTACATAAAACGTTGGAAGTACGTTTCCTAATAACAATTTTTTTCTTTAATAACATAATTTTTTCTAATAATATAATTTTTTTTAAGGAGCTACACGAAAATGGCAGCTGGCCCCAATCAGTACGAAGGTGCTGGCACCAAGACTGTTAACATGTTTTCTAAACTAGTATCACAAGGGTCGTCTTTTGTGATGGAAGGTGTTAAAAATTTGGTTGTTAAGAGACATGTAAGTGTTCTTGAGGTGTGCTTTGCTCTTACTAACAAAGAAGTTTGTAGAATCTACCTGTAACTAGGATCGTAGACAATTTAATGGAGTTTAAAAATAGTTCAGAAATGGAAGAATATCTCTATTTAGACCCCAAGCAGCTGAAGCTAACAGAAATCCCTAGGAACCGCTCCCCATTCCAAGACGCATTTGTTTTTATTGTAGGTGGAGGAAATTATATTGAATATCAAAATTTGTGTGAATACGCCAAGGTAATTATTGCTTTGTACAAATGTTTTTTGGGTTTATTTAAAAATGTTTTTTTTAATGTTTTTTTTTAGCAAGTGACTAAATCGGGAAGTGCGAAAAGGATAACGTATGGTTCATCGACTCTAAACAACGCCAAACAATTTTTGAAGCAACTTTCGTTGTTAGGGCAAGAAATGTAAAATAATTTATTTTTATCTGTTGTTTTCTACAAGTTATTGTTCATAAATACGATGTATTTACATTTATATTTAATTTTAATACAAAAAATTACACTATTATTAGTTTTTTTTTGTTTTGTGATAACACATTTCTGTTCAACTCATGTCTTCAGAGGTATATGATCAAATGACTAAAGAAGACATTTCTTGGGATGATGCAGAAGATCTTGGTGTATTTAATGTGAAGATAGCCATCTCCCATTGCTTGAGAATAATAGACAAGACCTAGGATGAAGCTTTTTTGAAGATTAGTGATTATATGGTATATTAATTCTATCCACAGTGAATCACACCTTCAAAAATGTACATAAGAAGTAATGTGTTTAGATTGATAGAGATTCCAAATCAAAGACGCATACTAAAGATTTGTATAGAACAGTAATGGTGTCATAAAATGTCTGGTGTTTCTAAGAACAAACCCAAGAGTTCAGGATGAAATATCAATGAATACAAATATGCTTCTCAAAGTTCATAATCTGATCAAAGGGTGACTTTGAATGTCCAGTGCATGGCAAATAAAGTAGCAAAGCTTGAATACATCTTAGGCCAAAATCATAAAAAAGAAACTACAGCAACTTTAAATATGGTGGAAGAAATAACACAGACTTTAGATAAAAAAGAAAAGGTGAACATCCATAATTATGGAGTTGGAAGAATGGCTTTTTTATCTGTTAAAGTCATACCTAGAAAACGAAAAATGATGCATCTTTTCTCAATACAGGAGGTAACTTAGAAGACTTCAATAAAAAAGCAGAGAACACAATAAAAGCAGCTAGTGACTGGTTCAATGGTAACATCCTGTATATCTATACTTTATTAAACAATTTTGTTGGGTCTGTTAAGTTGAAGATCATTGTTGTTTCCTGGAGTTTATCAAGTACAACATTGTATAGGTCATTATTCAAAATTTGTTTACCTTAACTGATGTCTATAATGCAGAGTTGCTTGTATAGACCATTTACACACCTGATAACAGTTCAAAAACTATTTGAATTTCAGGCAGTAAGGGTCTACATTTATTTTCCAGTGAGTGTTAAAAATCAAAGGATGAGGTACAATGAACGATGAACAATGGTTATACTTACAAGTTGCAAAAGATGTAGATCCTTTGGAGCTTTCATATGCATTCTGTAGGGTCATAACTGAATCGTCATAGAGTCCATAACTAGTGAAATGTTCACTTATGTTTCTGAAGTACAAGAACAAGAACAAAATTTATAAGATGACTATAAAAAGAAAACTACAATTGCAACTCACCTGGAGGACTAGCAGTTATTGCAATAACAACATTTATGTCAGTGAAAGCACCTAAATTTTCTAAATTTACTTGAGTAGATGCTGCATTGTGATAATATTGATAAATTAATATCAAAGTTGATTAAAAAAGGAAAAAGGCTTGTTAGGTCATATTAAAAACAGACAATATATAATATCACTGTTAAGACTCAGATCTACTGTTACAAATGATACTAATAATAACACTATTAGACAAAGGTTTAATGTGCTCAAAGACCAGATTGTAAGGATACAAAATTGAATTGAAAGGAAAGCATATAATAAATATATTAGACAATCAACCAACTACCAGAATGCAGCTTGGAAAATAGTACAAATAGAAATGGGTATAGTCAAACAAACACCAGAAGAGCAAAAGTCTACTAACAATTTTTCTATATAACATCGATGAAGAAGAAATCATAAAGATATGCAAAGAACTAAAAAATATATACACAACCAATTACTGTAGTATTCCTCCACTTATAGTTAAAAATGTAGCTTCAATAATAGCATATCAATCAACATTTATAATGAATAAATGTTTTCAAGAACAAACCTTTTTGAAATCATTGAAAATATTAAAAATAATACCAATTCCAAATGTTATAAGAGCCAAAGAAACATGCATTTTAGCAGATGATACAACTTTTTTAAATACAGAAAAGCAACAAGCTGATTTACCTAAGAAAGTGACTTTTGTCAAATTGTTATCATTGATATCATCTGCGCCAGAAGACAAATGCCTCAATATTAACCCTGCATTGGAGGGTGAGTATTGCTTTTACTTGAACCCATACAGATTGATGTACAGAGATATCTTTCCAAGTTTGTTTCTGTTTGTGGCAACAAAAAGCATAAAATTTACGCAGTTTTAAATTTTAAGACTAGGATAGTTTAACTGGGGAAAATCAAATATCAAATAACGAAGGTACAAAGAAAAAGCAAAAAAAAAAAAATTGATTATAAACTATCACCTTCTAAAGTTATAGCTGATGTCTACTGATGAAACTATAAACAAATAAATGTTTTTTTTTAAATTAGAATTTATATTATAAAAAAAGATGTGGCCTTCCAAAAAATAATGTGTTATTTAAAAATATACCTACTTTAATTAAGTACATTTCCAGTTCTTTGATATGTATCAGGAAGTCAGGTAGCTCTTTTAGTTTTGTGAACATTTTCGCTGGCGGAAATTTTAACATTTCGATCAAAAGATTTAATCATCCTCTATGAGGCATTCCAATAACAACCTGTTCAATATTATCTAAAATTGCATATGTATTAAAATGAAAATAACACTTTAATTTGCTACCTTCTGCAGAGAGTTTCAAAAATTCGTGGAAGAAAGCCATCATACTTTCAGTTCCTTTTCCATCATACCTTTTAACACCTGGGAATTTATTTGCTAAGAATGGATAACTCCTGTAGACAAGAAAGGGAGCAAATCCAAAGCTGTATATCTGTTACAAGTATATTCAGTAGACTGATAAGATGAGAAGATACTAAAACAGCTTATAGTAAGAGAATATCTGGCAAAAGAGTTAGAACAAAAGGCAAGTTTTCAAGTGAGACGATCATGCATTCACTACATATTCACCTTACAACAATTAATGGAGAAAAAGATGGCAACTGACCAGAACCAGTACACTTTCTATTTGTTAAGATAAAGATCACTTGCCACTATCCAACAGTTTCTTAATAACAAAGGGATTGAGACAAGAATGTAATTTATCCCTAGCTCTTTTTAAATCTATATTGATGAGGTCCTGAAACACTAAAGAATATCATGTGGTAGAATAAGGATACAACTAAGTGATGAAACAACTCTCTATATGCTCTATTTTACCGATGACCAAGTGGTTATTGTGCAGGATAAACACGATTTAGAGTTCATGACAATGATTGATGAATATGAAAGATGAGGCCTACAAATGAACATGCAAAAAACAAAATATATCTGTGTAGGATCTGATGCAGATGATCTACTACTAGAGGATGGGAGAGTGATTCTTGCAACTCTGGATGAATGCACTATGCGCAATTAAAATAAAAATTTATTCAATTGCGTGGTGGCACAAGAATAAGACTGGTTTTGCTGATGCCTGCAACTCCAAAGTATGTCCTTTTCTGAATTCTGTCTAGTTTTTCTTTTCTTGAGCTAGCCAGCTCCAATAATTTATAATAGAAGGCAGTTCACCAGCAAAAATACACCAAAAAAAATTCGTTGCTTTTTTAATTATTGTTGTTTACATTCTCCTCCTTTCTTTTTTTTTGAAAATCAACACAAATACGATACTGGAGTATGACCAAAATTACAAATATGGGTTGTACAGGAGAGGAAATTAAGGAAAGAATCAATAAGGTGTTGAAGTAACAATTAAGAAGTAAGTATTCATGCTGTATTGTACCTCACAAGATTGTTTAATTGTTAGATAACACTATAATTTTGCCTAATTCCTGTGTAAAAACTCTCTGTACTTTTAGGTGACCAGTGTAAACGAACAATAATTTATAAAAATGACTAAAAATTGTGGTATCTAAGTCTTAGAATTGACCACATATTCAAATAGAATTATTATATACAATACCGTGTCTTGGAACATAATTATTTAAATGCTTGTTTTTTTATATAGCTCCAAAAAATATTAAATCATCTGGATGATTCTTTAATCTGTTATAAAGCAGAACTTATTTAGCAAAATCATTAAAAATATATTTTACTTGTGAAGTGTTTTTTAATTCAGATAAACCGAATTATTAGTGAAATAGATATCTTTCTTATGTACTAGGGCTGAGTGCATAAGGGGATAAACAACACCTATACTATACTTAACATTATTAATTAGAGTTTGCATCTATAACCGATACAACAAAAAGATAATTATCTTTTTGGGAAGCAAAAGTTCTTTTACAACAGTAAGTTTATTAATCAACATTTGTAGATGGTGGTCTGTAAATAGCAGTGATAATCATAGGGACTAGTTTCCATTCCGCTATTTAAATATTCCTTTTTTAGATGAGCAACAATTCTATCATTTTGGTTAAAATTTAATTTATTGTATGATAGTTTATAAGATTTTTATACGACTAATAATTCATCAAAGTTTTTGTTCAAGATTTTATCTAAATGAAATATGCAAAGATGGTTGGAAGTAGATAGCTTTTATAATTGTATATTTCCTAAGCGTTCATAATGGAACTTTTTGATAGTGGATTAGTCATAGAAATTGCCTTGTTAATATTTTCTAAAAGTATCTTCCATGTAAAAGGTATGCTACCAGAGTTGGTGCACAAATGGAAATATCCAAGGAAGACTGAGTGTGATTTGGATGTTGTAGGGAAGTAGGAGAACCGTTGTTTCACACAATAGCTTATTTTTGGTATTAAAGTAGATAAAGAAGGAACGACAGAAGACCAAGCATTGATCCCTGAGGAAGACTCTGCTGTATATAAATCTTCATTAAGATTTTTGATTGTTCCATTGGATTTGTTGTCCTCAGTTTTGAAGAAAGGATTTTATTATTTGTACCATTTCATAACAGAAACTATATCTGGACAGTTTCTCAAACAGAATTTGATGTACACTTTTTAACAGTAATCTCGTTGAAAGCATGTTGTCTTCTAGAAAACTCCAATCGCTTTTATGCAATTAGGTCTTGAAAGTTTGTGTAATACGATTGTTAATTTTACTTATTTTAATAAATGCGCAAAGTGGTCTCCAAAATGAAGGTTTTTCTATTATTGTGTCACAGATTTTTAAAAATCTATCTGCATATAAGTTATCCATGCAGCAATTACCTTCAAGCCTTAATGGTTGGTTAAAAATCGAATAAAGATCATACTGAGACAGTCTTCAATACCATATATACCATACCATATATATCATTGGAAGTAGGAAGAGTCTGGAGGAGCCTGATCTACTACCAGAGAATGAGAGAGTGATTTCAGTGACTCTGGAGTAATACTACATACTTTAAAAAGTTGATTAAAAAACAAAATGGGTTTGTTAGGACTCATTAAAAACAAGCAATAATATATAAAAGTATAAATTTAATTGCGAATAGTAAAAAAATAATAGCTAAACTAAAATATTTAATACTGTTTAACTTGTGTTAACTGCTTAACTTGCATTAACTATTTAACTCGTGAACACACCTTATTAACAACTTTACTATCATTATTATTTAAATCAAAATTCGTAGCAACAAATTGGCACATATTTAGGAATCATTTCACAACCTTTCAAGTCAGTTAATTCATTTTAAAAAAGAAATATAATAAGAATAACAAATTCACATTTAGACTTAATTATACAATACTCAAATCTACTGTTACAAAATGCATCAAAGCACGTTTGAAGGAAGCATATATTAAGGCAAAATCTTCCACTGGCGCATTATATGAATGTTGTATGGTGGGTGATGTATATTAAGAATTTTCTGCTGTTCTGGTTGAACAGGATGAGATGACATTACTTTTTCCAAATCTTATTACAAATCATAAATATTATCAAACTATTTATCAACACTAAACCACTAAGTAGATGTAAAACCATAGATGGATTAACTATATTCATAGACAGTCATCTGATTTCCTTTTCAAGTGAGATAAAAAAAAAATCTAGGTCTGATTTTTGATTAAGAAATGAGGTTGAAATCTCATACAGATATGTAGTTTAATTAGAAATTCATTTGGAATTATTTATAACTTACAATTTAAAGCAGATTATCTAGACATTCAAAATAAAAAAATATTATGTGAAAGTCTTGTTTTGTCACACTTTAATTACTCATAGTGCAGTATTGATACTTCATTATCCTTATGCAACCATATTATTTTAAGTTATCCCAACTGCAATGGCTAAATACGGCAGATAGGCAAAAATTGTAACTCATGTTTTATTAGGTAACCCAACAAAGTCAAATACCTTCTTGTTTGCATGATATTTTGATTTCAAGAAGTACAATTCATTCCGGATCCTTATGTTTTGTAAATGGTCTTATGATACCACGTCATTGAATAGAATTATTTAAATGTTTGTTTACTTATATTACTCCAAAAAAAATGTTAACAACCACAAATTTAACTTTACTTCTTTCATTGTTAGGTTTGACTAAGGAAGATGGACAACCACATTCTAATGTCTGTAAAAGTATACATAAAATAAAAGAAAGAAAACCTTCCTTTGATTCAGGCTGTTATAACTGAGAAAGCAAACCACCAAACTACCTATAGGAAAAGCTCTTGAGGAAATATGATACATAGACAAAAAAAAAACAGGATTGTTATTCAAAATGTTTCCAAACTTTTCTTTAAGTTTTCGTGGTAATATCTTTTCAATTTCTTTGATACTCAATGATATCTGTGTTCATTAACCAAAGACAAATTCATCAAAATCACTAATAACCTTTGCACTATTAAAATTATTTACTACACCTTTGATGATTTCGAAATGTTCATTGTAAAATATTACTGCCTCAAACTACGTTTCCCATTAGGTTACTATTGGTACTTTTTTGCTCTACCAAATAATATTTGTGGGATTACCAAGTGTACTCATGGGATGGGATAGGATGTGCACTCTGACCAAGAGGTCTTTCATGGTGACTTAGAGACAAATTGAAGAGGCCACAGTTCAGGGGAAGACAAACAAAAGTTCAGATAACATAAAGGAACAATTTTAATAATTTAGATAGTGAGATTGCAAGCACTAAGAGAATTTGATAGAGAAGTTGATGCCAATTATTAAGCATTTGAGTTGAAAATGTATGATCTGGGACCTTAGTTGGAATGTCTTTGTTCTTCTGCTCAGCAATGCCATGCAGAAGCAAACAGTTTTTATGATTGTGTGTCTCTTGAGCATTGATATCATAATAGAGCTTTTTCTCCACTGTTTTAAGTTGGGTGATGTTATATATCTTGTATAAACTAAAAAGTTTGAAATGCTTTTGCCATATGGGTCAGTATCTATTTTATGTATGCATATCAATTAGAATAGTGACAGAGAGGGCCTTTGTTGGTGATTTGGAGACAAACTGGAGAAGCACAGTTGAGATGCAGTCAGCAGATTCTAATAAATTCTCTACAAATGAATCTGCAGTGGAATTCTGTTTTTTCTTCATCAAATATAACTGCTTTTGCAAGGCTGTCCATGAGGAGTTCATTGCCATTACCCGAGTGTGCTTTACACTACAAGAATTTTATTACCCCATCTTTTCCAATAAGGTAAATATTTTCATTAATGTATTATGGATATGACCTTTATTACAATTTAATTTGTTTAAAGCTAATAAAGCTGCCTGAGAATCTGATGCGATGAGAGATTTGTATAAAATCAGCATAATATAAGGGTGTGTATCTCATCAGGTTCAAATAATGGTTGTAAGGACATTTAAAGACTTTCATGATAACTTACTGTCTAAAATCAAACCCAGGAACTTTACCTTTCTCTCAACAGGAGAGGAAATGCTAGAGAAACAAGGTTGTTTATGATAGATCTTGATCTCAAGAACATAAATCACAAATCTTTTGTACATTTTTCAAAAAAAAAACATCTTATTGTATAAATCATCACATCAGTATCGTTGATTGAGGTGGCGGCTGATGTGGTGCAGAGGAAGCTGACAGAAATAGTTAGCTTTTCATTCCACTAGAGTTATAATCTTGTTTTTTGTATACATATCTCTTGAGTGTCACTGTGCAAATCTTTGAAGCAAACCTCATTGCTTGACGCACATAAGTGACCCTGTCTTCCGCAGGGAGCTGTGTTGAATCCCATGTTGTTTGCTCTCTTTATCTCAGATATAAGTACCTTAGTGCAAGGATCAATTAAATTATTAGATCTTGTCTGGATTATGAGTGTTTTTTGTACGGCAATGTAGCTAACTCAACCCTCTTGAAAGTTTACAGACAACAGAATAAGTCTTAGGTGCCATGTGGTCCACTCGCATCCACAGTCTCTTTGTTGAGGCTAGGGAACAGTACCTCTATTCTGCTTACCTTCTGAATGTCCTATTATGCCAATTAATATACACATTCTTTCATATTCTGACACTCCATCTTTAGCTCACAAGGAATTTTTAAGAATAGTCAATGATAAATGGAGTGACTATCTTCTAATTTATACTGATGGCTCAAAAATTAATAACTCAATCACAGGTTGCACTGTTATTTGTCCTAAACATGGTGAGAAACTCTTGATAAAATTACCAAATGAGTGCAATGTTTTCTCTGCAGAGGTGTATGCCGTTGGAGAGACCATATCATCGTCTTTGACTCCAAAATCTTGATAGTGATTAACTCTATGTCTGCTCTACAGGCCCTAAAGAATAGAAATTCATTAGGACATATTACAGACCTTCTCAGGAATCTGTACCATGCATCTATTCAACACAAAGACATTGAGTTTCTCTGGACCAGGGCTTATGTTGGAGTAATGGACAATGAACATTCTGACATTCAAACCAAATAGAAGACTGCTTTAAATTTTATAAAGAAAGAAAACAGATGAAAGATAAACTATCGAGTAAAAATTTCCAAATAAATACAACTCAGATTCTATCTTGGAGAAACAACTCTATCTATAGAATCATCTGTGAATTTTTGAAAAGCTGTAAAATCAGCACAATTTTTTACTAATATCTTTTCTCTAGTGTTACCTCTTCCAAGAGTCTGTATGTTTGTAATGCCTGCCATTGACATTTGTGCAATAAATTGGTACATGTTTAGGAATCATTTCACAATGTTTCAAGTCAGTTAATTCATTTTAAAAAAGAAATATAATAAAAATAATAAATTCACATTCAGACTTATTCTTATAAGACTCAGATCTACTTTTACAAATAGCACTAAAGCACGTTTGAAGGAAGCATATGACAAAATCTTCCAGTGATGCATTATATGAATGTTGTGTAGCAGGTGATGTATATTAAGAACTAACTGCTGTTCTGGTTGAACAAGATGAGATGACATTACTTTATCCAAAAAAATATTACAAATTATAAATATTATCAAAGTATTTAGCAACACTAAATTGCCAAGTAGATGCAAAACTTAGATAAAAACTGTGGGTTTTTACTATTCAATTTCAATATTTAAACAGAACAAACACACGTCTTTAATAATATCAAAAACAGACAGCGGGTCATAGATGGATTAACTATTTTCATAGACAGTTTTCCTTTTCAAGTGGGATAAAAATGTAGGTCTGATTTTTGACCAAAAAATACAGTAATGAAATTTTATATAGACAGTTTAATTAGAAATTCATTTGGTTATTATTCATAACTTACGACTTAAAGCAGATTATCTAGACATTCAAAGTAAAAAAAAAAATTATATAAAAGCTTTGTTTTGTTACACTTTAAATACTTCACTTCTATCTATGGTCTGCATATTCATTCTTCATTATTCTTGTGTATTCAGTGGATTCAGAATGCATGTCTGAGATTAATCTTTGGATTGAGATGATGATGTCACTTTTAAATTATCCAAATTGCGATGTTATGTTTTATTAGGGGATTCCTACAAAGTCAAATACCTTCTTGTTTGTATGATCTTTTGATTTCAAGTTATTAATGTTATATTATTTATTTAAAATATCTGCAGTTAAAATGGGGTACACTGAAAACAAAACAAGTTAGAAGAGCCATCTGCTACATATAGGAAGGTAATCATACACCCAATATGTACACTTTTGTAGTGGGTAGAGACACATTAATGTAAGTGCTGTTAGGACACATTGATTCATATCAATGTATGTTTACATAAGACTTAACATATTTTTATTTCTTTATAGAAAAATGGTTCAAATACAAAATAGAAAGAACTTTCAACGATGAAGCTTCTGTGGTATCTGCAATAGCTGGCATGTTGGAAAGAAAATTATCAATAAAAAAAAGCAGCTGATTTATATTTATATTGTTTTGAATTCTCTATGAATGAATCTGAAGTAGAATTTTGTTTCTTCTCTGCTATCATATAAAATATCACCTCTGCATTTCAATGGAACATCAGACTGTGAGTGGGAGTTAATTGTATTGCTGTAAGAAACCATTCAGAATAGAATTCACCACATTTCTATAAATGACGCTTCTATAATCCAGATGACTTAGAATGAGAGATTTGTATAAGATTAGTGTAATAAAAGGGGGGTACTGCATCGCTTCCAAGATAACTTACTGTCTAAAATCAAATCCAGGAACTTTACCTCTCTCTCAACAGGGGTGGAAATGTCAGAGAAACTTACAGGCTTGTCTATCTGATCATGATTTTGATCTTGAGAACGTAAATCACAAAAACATATTACATACAAAGAGTATATAATGTACATTCTTGGATTTGAAACTAATCTATACTAGCATTATATGGCTGTTTTAATAAGGAGAATATCAATCACTCATCATATTTCAGTTTGACCTTTGTGACCTGGTATATAGTCCACATCTAGATTAATTTGATGTTTGTAGAATTCAAAGTTATTCTACGATATATGTAAGTATGACTGAGTTTCAGTGGATGGGGCTACTTGTACAATAAGATCAGATACAGAATGGATGTTCATAATATAAATGTAAGTGTAAGGGTCTTCTAACCATGCCTATTTATGACAAGTTTTTTTAAAGATCATTTACATATAGCATAACTCAATAAAAATACTTTATATACTCTTTATATTATTGCCTTTCAAAAGAAATATGAAAGAATGGAATGAAGATGACATTCTGTACATCATTAGGAATCATTTTATAATCTCATATAAGTTGATACAGTTGTAGGCAGAAAATAAAAAAAAGGATAATAACCATTGAATTATAGTCGATTATACATTTTACTGTATTATTTTTCTCGACATATCTTATAAATATGATATCATTATCTTTGTTACAGGCTTGATTCATCAACTGTTGCACTACTTTTAGTAATTAAAAACGACAAGTGATATTTCATCTGTATGCTAATGATGCCCAACCTTACTCTTCATTTAGTGCGTGGGATGTTGCAGTGATAAAATACAGAATTAATAGTGTGAAAATTAATTAAATTCTAAGTTATCGGTGCTCTTGTTGTGCAGCAAATCTGATCGACAGTATTGCAGTGGTGAAGAACTTGGAGCTCTACATGGTTACTGATTTTAGATTTAGAACCCATGTAATGCACATAACAAAACAAGCTTACAACGACTTAAGGGGAATTTACGTGCATGAGCATTTATTTTCACATCTAGTTTGTCAGACTCTATGTGGAGTCCTGAAGCACATCCAAAATTCTGCATTGATGTTGAAAGGTTTATCTTCAGATATTCCACTACTGAGTAAAAGCTGTGCGTTAAGAAACGTGGAAGAAGTGGAATTCAGAAGTTTTCTTTTCATTTGGTGTTGTAACTGTGGAATGAAAATTACTTTAAACCATATTTTTTACAATCTTTCAGGAATGAGAGGATGTTTTCCATGCACAAGAGTTTGTATGAGCATTCATCTGTGACTTAAGTAGAGCTTTTGACTTGGTTAGTCATGAAATATGTAGACGTCCTGCTAAACTAATCTGTTCTTATCTTGAACTACAGACAGTTATGGTGAAAATAGCTTAGTAAAAGTAAAATGTAAAAAGTTTTGGACGTAAATCAACTTCAAGCTGCAAAAAAAAGCAATATTGTATGACCAAGAGAAATTTCAACAATACCATCATGTTATACTTATCTCATTAGAGCATCAACATGAAGAAATAGGGTCCTACATGGGTCACAGTACATCCTCTGAAGCTTGGAAATTTATTAATACCTTAAAGAAAGAACACATCACAAAGACTCATATCACTAACTGAAAACAGAG
>JAUIMW010001201.1:0-13307 GCA_033557785.1 Enochrus cinctus
TTTTTCTGTGAAAAAATGGTCACTACTGTCTTCCATTGAATCGGTTATTTTTGTAAAGGTGTTTTGTGGCACTTTGTCTCTGCCACTTGCTTTACTTCATTGTATCTTTCTGTAATTCTTTTTAGGCACGTATTTACAGAAGTACAGCACTAGTAAAGGGGTGTTATTTTAGAATTAGAAACTTAAAAAAAAAACTGATGTATTTTACCTAAATGCACTGGTTTGTGGGAACATTCTATATGGTCAAGCTTTAAGCATCAATGACTCAAAGGCACAACGTAAACAGTTTGTATTGCGACATAGATGTTTACTTTTATAGTAAAGAGGGTCGCAAATTTTAAAAATCTTGGATACTATTAGTTGTTTTCAGAGGTTCTCAATAGGTTTTTGTTACATTATTTGTCGATCGAAACCTCGTTCGCCGCTTGTAAACCCCCCTTAATACTTAAACGACTATTATTACTTTTATATATATATATGATACAAGTTTTTCCCAAAATAAACAAGTTTGGTGGTGTAAAAAAATAAATTACCAATGCACAAAGCTTTATTTTTTACGAATTCTAAACAACAAAATCATTTATAGTAAAACGTAAGTAAGACTAACTATATAAAAGGTAGCACGTTCTAACACCATCAAGTAAAGCACCGTCGGAAAACTCTTGAGCTTAATGCAAGAAAACTCCTCTCCATAACTTGCATTGCCAGTGGGAGCTATTTTCAAACTGTTATATACGTACAACTACTCGTTTTGACGTAATTTTGACACAATGCGGCCTCTCTTCTTGTGGAAATGACGTCAATATTACGTCAGAACGAGTACTCGTTCGAACACTGCTCGAAAGAACACTTGACGTAATTTGACGTCACACTACCGCTCGTATTGGTTAAACTTGGCATCTTTGTGTCAACGTAAGGGTGTCTTAATCACAAAAAACTGAGTTTCGTATATGCAAGTTTAAGATAATTGCAATATTTAAACTAAATAATCACAAGTTATTTCAATAAACAAGTTATATTCGTCTATTTTAAATGTGTTTGCAATGATTACGTTCAGTTTTTATACTTTGTAATATAATTTATTATAAAATTAAAAATTCATAAGGGAAAAATTATCACGTCATTTATATTTTAAGTATGTTTTACAATTTTTACAAGTAATGAAAATAAAAAAGTAGTTTTTAAGTATCTATGTAAGCAAAGTAAGATAATAAAACAAACTTTATTTATTTTTCACTATTGTGCATAGTTTTATCATGTACTGGGTTTTTAAATCATAGGTATGTATGTAATAATAGTTGCACATGCTGTCCACGGATTATTTGAAAGTGAACAAGATAACTAGTTACTTTTTTAACTAGAAACTAATTTCATACTTCCAATTGGACAAAGCCTGTTTTATTGTGCATTGTTTACAAAATTTTAATTAATATAAATTATAAATTTAAATCCCGTTAGCGACGCACCGCAAATGAAAACGATTAGACTTCGCTGTACCCATTTGCTTTGGAATTTAGGGTCCAGATGTAAAGAAAATTTTCCTTGAAATGTACGCACAGTGCGGTCGCTTGACAGATCAACCTAAATGATCTCAAAATAAGAAGAATTCTTACAAATTCGAAAGCAGGGCTCAAAAATCCAGATTTTCTTCTTCACATGTGGTCTCATTGTACGAATATCTCGTACGGATGGTTGGTTCCGATTCTTTTCATCGATCGTACAAGCACATGTCTTTCTCTAAGGGTGGGATAACCCCGCGTTTACATCTAATACCGCGCGATGTCGGAGCTTCAACTATTAGTGAACAATAACATTATTCAGGTGATTGAACGGCAATAAAAGTTAAGCAGCAGAGACACTTTTATGGTGCCTAGTGTTCACGCATTTTACGCGACATTTACAGAATTTTTCTATGAGAATAAATTGAGTTAATACCAGGGTATTATTTTAGTTTCAAATTTGTCAGTTTAGTTTCGAAATGTTGACATCATTTTTGTTTTAGGTTGGTTAAATCAATTTTCTTTTGATGAATGTAGCCAACTTTAAGATAAAATATTTATTTGATAAAAGTACATGTGGGAAGTTAAGGGATAACTATTATTTTGCCAAAATTGTAAAAGAATATGATAAATGCAATTGATCAATTCGCTGTGTTTAGGTTCATAAGTTTAAGTAGAATATTTAATGAAGTAAACAATTTAAAGATTTTTTCATACTGAAGTTAAGCAGATAAATTTAACCTACTTAATACCTACCATGTTTATATTTATGCGCCAATTGTACATAATCTTTTCAAATAGAAGATGACATGGAAAAATAACAAAATATATTATGCGTCATTGTCATTACCATTTGTATATGTAAAGTTAATCGAGATGCATGGTCATACCCAAAGTGCATTTAACTGTTAGTTTTATCAAGATTTTCATCAACCCCATTTTCAAATTTAACTAAATTTTAATTGTTTTTTAAGCCTTAGTTTAATATTATTTATATATTTATCGTTTGTTATATATAAAATAAGAAAAAATTACCCTAGATTGATCATTTCTCAATTTTACGTGCTGTATGCATGTAGAATACTGATAGTGCTATGTATATATATTGGACGATGACAACTGTACATAATCTTTTTAAATAAAAATATTTAAAGACGCGGTTTTCTTACTGGGAAAACCCACTATAAAAAAATTATGTTAATTCAAACAAAGCCATTATATTTACTCTGGTAAAAGAAGCGTGGTGCCTTTGTGTACTAGGGGACAAGTACATTTAGCTGTTGCTCTAACTACGCACTTACCTCAGCTTATCTTAACAAAAATTAGGCGACTTATGCCTGAATTGAGGTGAATTCTGGATAAAATTTTGTTCATGACAAAATAGAAGCGTCTGTCAGTTTCAAATTATTAATTTTGATTGTTTATATTTGCAATTAAAAATGTCATCAATTAATTGATATTATTTCATTTTAAACCTAATACCAATAATCCAGAAAATATATTCAAATCTATCTAACTCCAATAAAACAATTTCAACTTTAAGCCATATTTTTGATCTTGCTTTCAGTCTGTCAGGTCGAAACCTTTTCAGTACTTTGCCGAGACGGGTTGACCTCCTGGCTTCAATGTAAACGCGCCCTAAGACATCTGGTTCCATACCAACATTGCAATAAAGTAGTTTTTCAGTTGGTACCAAGTTTCACTGCAAACTTCAGTTGAAAACGCCATGAAGTGTAAAATCGCACAATAAGCGTTTATCGTGAAAATGTGATTTTTTTTTATTTCAAATGTTTATATGTGCATACTAACAGTGTAAAACAATGGCAGTTGGAGGAACAAAAGTGGTGCAAGTCACCAATATTGCCCCACAAGCTACAAAAGACCAAATGCAAACACTATTTGGTTATTTAGGAAAAATAGAAGACATAAGATTGTACCCCACAATTCGAGATGTATCGTGCCCAGTACAATCGAGAATATGTTATATTAAATTTATTGACTCGGCAACTGTAGGAATAGCACAGCATATGACTAATACCGTTTTTATTGACAGAGCTTTGATTGTTATACCGGTTCAAAACGGTGAGATACCTGATGAATATTATGCCTTAGAAATGACAAAAAATGGCACCATAGTACCAGGTTTGTGTCCCCAGGAACCTAAATTGCCTCCCAATGTAGTTAACTCAGTTGTGGGCACAGGTGCCGAACAAGTTATCGTAACCAGCGACCCACAATTGGATGCTAATGGCTTACCACCTTACCCTCCCCTACCAGCTAATTATGATAGCTGCAAAATCGAAGAAATTCGTAGAACGGTTCTTATACCTAGTGTAGATTCAAGTACTACTACAGAAGAAGTAATCGAATTTTTCACACCGGCCGGTGAAGTTAAATACTTAAGATTCTGCAACAGGCCTACCGATAACACTACTCATCTTCTTGTTGAATTTAGTGAACAACCTAGTGTATTAGAAGCCTTAAAAATGAATGGTTTAGATTTCAAAGGTCAATCCATTAGAATTCTTCATGCTACTCAAGCAATTGTTAAACCACAAGCCAAGAGTAATGAAGCAGCGCAAAGAGAAATAGAAGAAGCCATGTCTAGAGTGAAAGAAGCGCAAAGCTTAATTTCAGCAGCCATTGACCCTGTCATTGGTATGTTATCTAAAGATAAAAGAGGTTCCAGAAGATCTAGATCACGTTCTAGAGGAAGACGACGGAGGTCACGCAGTCGATCTTCATCACGAAGGTCACGATCGCGCCACAGATCACGCCATCGACGCTCAAATTCAAGGTCTCGACGATCTCGTTCAAGAAGACGTAGATCTAAATCAAGATCTCGTAGAAGATCATCATCAAGATCAAGACGTTCCAGGTCTAGGAGATCAAGATCTCGTAGATCTAGATCTAAATCCCATTCACGTTCTTCGAGAAGAGATCGTGATCGACGAAAGTCAAGAGACAGAGATCGGTCTCGAGAACGATCGAGAGATAAGGAAAGAACCAATCGGACTTCACGAGATAAAGAACGCGATCGATCTCGTGAAAGATCTTCTAGAGGTAAATCTAAAGATAAAGAAAAAGAACGTGTTAAAAAAGATCGTGATAGAGAAAGAGACAGCGAAACTCCAAAAGAAAAAGAAAGATCTTCGAAAGAAAAACGAAGTGATAGAGATAGTAGTGCTGATAGGGATGAGAAAAGGTCAAGTGTTGATAAGAAGAGATCCAGGTCACGTAGTAGGTTTAGGTAAGAAACTTAACTGTTTTCCAGATTTAAGTAACTAATCAATATCAATTTTACTATAGGTCCCGGTCAAGAGAAAGAAAACGTTCCAGAGATAAACGACGCTCCCGTTCTAGAACTAGCAGACGAAGATCTCCATCGCCACGCAGTTCTCGAAGTACCAGGCGAAGTAGGTCAAGAAGTAGAGATAGAGAACGTGATCGGAAACGAGACCGAAAAGATAGAGATAGAAAAGATAGAGATAGGGAACGGGATACAAAGGAAAGGTCTCCGTCTAGATCTAAAGTGCCAAGAAATTACGACGAGGAAGAAAAAGGTTTTGATTCGGAGAAAGAAAAACGAAGGTCACAGGAATCAGATAATCCTACTGAAAAGGAATCATCTGAAAAATCTGATAATATGGATATTTCAAATTCACCATAAATTTTATTTATAATGCAATTAAATATTATAACATATAGATGTATATGCATGATTACACTCGAACATTTTAAGATCATTCATAAGCTTGAACTTATGTCAATTTTAAAACCACTTGAATGTAATTTTTGACTGTATAATAAATTTACGACTTTCAATTGAATTTTTTTAATACATACTACATTGATAGATTGAAAGTTTTATTTGTAGCAGACTTTAAAGTACAGGTACTTTTCACTAAATGATTGAGTTCTGTTTCTAGTACTAAGTCGTTAAGCGTGGACTTCTGTTTTCTTCGATTAAGGGTACTTCCTCCAGTTGGAATAATTCGACATACATATCACAATTAAGTTTTTAATATTTCTCATTTATTAATCATTTATTGGAGCATTGATTATTTTTTATGCAACTTTTTACTGTTTGCTATAAATGAAGTTCTTATTATAGGAGTCTGTACTGTAATTCTGTATTTGGGAGTATTATATAATAATGTAATTATGAAGATGAAACATACACAGGTCAAAATGCATTTACAATATTCAACATTAATATTTATAAACAACTTTTCTCCAGAGCTCTCAACATTTTTATTCCGCATAATACGATGGTAACTACATAGTTGTACTTATGTTTTTGAATGATAATTAGGTTTTTTTAAAAAGCAGTTAGATTTATGTCTATAAATAAACCGTGGTACTTAGTCTTTACACTATGCTTTACTAGATTACTTTTAGGTATATGACGTATTTCAGTATTCAATAAAAAATATTTAGTATTAGATATGGACCTATTTACTGTTGACTGTACAAGGTAAGTATCTAAGTTTAAATACTTATTTACTTAAATTAGTTAAACTATTCTTTTGTCTGTTTAATATTTCCCTTGATACATATTTAGAAAAGATTTCTACAAACAAGTAAATCTCGGCGATAAGTAAGGTGCCAAATCATTCCTATAGATAGATGATAGAGTATTGTGGTCTTTTATGTTTTGCATACAGGGACATAGAGACCAATAAAATATTAACATTTAAAAGAAAAAAATCAGACAAAAGTCATCCGTGTCCAAAAAAATGGTCGCAACATTTATCTTAAAAGCAGGTTATACAGTAACAATTCTCCTGCAAGATCGAAAAACAGTTAATGCCAATTAGTATACAACTCTATATTAGCCGCAAGTAATCGAGCTTCGAAAAACCAACGCAACATGCTGAATCATTTTACACCATGAGAATTTAAGTTCGCACACAGCTCGGCTGCATTTTTAGAGCATCAAAACATAGACCATCCTCCAAGCTTTTAATTACACATTCTTTTGAGAAAATATGTATAGTTATTAAAAATACATATGTGACTACGATTTCGGAACATGATTTGTCTTACATTGCACTTAAACGGAGTTATCTGGGTAAGGTTCTCCAATCTAGATTTTATTAAGCATATCTACAAACCAACACAGGCATCTTCTTTTGGTCTGCTCTCATACAGATTCACTTATATCTTGAATATCACCAATTCAACAATTCACAAATCAATGTAACACGATAGTTACATATATTTTTTTAAACATCATTTAATTGAACAGGTGAGTCTTGTATGAATAAATTTAGATTTTATATTTCTAACGTTATTTAATGGTTATGCATGAGTTTTGAAATTTCAGCATAAATATAAAATAAAAATTGAATACTAATAGTGATGTTAATATACCCAATATGTCGAAAATTACAAAGCGTGACGGTGACATAATTTCAACAATTCTATGGCAGTTAAGCAAAACTTTTAATTTAATAAACAAATGTTCTCCAGAGCCCTGTTTCATAGCTATTTCACTTTGAAGATGATCTTTTGATTTGATATCAAAACTTTGTTATTTATCATCAGATAATGTTGATATTACACAGGATTCATTAGAAAACAATTATGATCACCAGGAGTGAAGATACTGGGGAGGCCCAAAAGAAAAATGTGTGAATATTTAATTTTTGTCTTTACAACATACAATTTTTATTAAATCAATAGAAAAATGTTTGTAACTTGAAAAATAAGCAAGTTATATATGTATTAACTATAACACTGTAATCATACATTTTAGGATGTGGTTACCCATATGTAAATTTCATTGCTCTTAGTAAAAGAATTGTTTATTATTAAATAAGTACATTATGTATTGTGTTATAAATTAGCACTAATTGTAATAGTTATGGAACTTTTAAATAGTATTTTTGTTTATGCCTTGTTTTTAATGGCAGTAATTGCTATGAATAGACATGAATGTGATTTAAGTAGTTATTCAAGTGCTTATAAATATAAAACTATAAACTTATCCTCTTGCAATATTAATGTAGTTCCACAAAATATGTTTGAAAAATTTAACCCAACTACGATATCTTTAAAAGAAAATCAATTGATAAACTTTCCAAATAAAGTGAATGCAAAAATATTGGACTTATCTAAAAATCAAATTACAAATTTAAAGTTTGACATAATTCGAACATGTGAGCTAAATTTAGCAGAAAATCAATTATTTGTGATACCAGGAGGTAGCTTAAAAAATTTAACAATGTATTGTGGTAATGAAAACAAAATTTTCTTCTCTAACAATAAAATTAATAATATAAGTAACGAATCTTTTGATGTTAATGGAGCACTAACACACCTTTACTTAGATCACAACCAAATAGAAGAAATTAAACGTGGAACCTTTCATCAATTAAAAAACCTTTTATTTTTGTATTTAAACTACAATATGATAATCACAGTATCAAATGAAAGTTTTGAGGGTTTGGAAATATTAACATGTTTATCTTTGGAGAACAACAAAATAGAATTTTTGCCGAATAAAATATTTTCATATACCAAAAATCTTGTCACTTTATATTTAAAGCAAAATAAAATAAAATTTTTACATCCGGATATTTTTTTGGGTTTAAGAAATTTAAAGGAGTTATATGTATCTAATAATAGCATTACTGTATTAAGTGATTACTTATTAACAAGTGGAACTTTAACAGTATTGGATGTTTCGTATAATAAATTAAAAGATTTAAATATGAACAAATTATTAGTCTCTATTCCATATTTAAGAGAACTTAGAGCGCATGGAAATTTTTGGATATGTGAAAATTTAATTAATATGCATATTGCTATGAAGACTTTTAATTTTAATTTTTCGAGTCCCGAAACAGAGTATGACAAGCCAAATTTCCACGGAATGCCTTGTTCAAGGAGTTACTGGAGTGACACAACAATGAGTTATTCAAAATTTTTACAATTGATATCTGAAGATAGTAATGAACAATTAAATTATTCTTTGGAAGAAATAAATTATAAACAACATGTTTTTTATGTTCTAGTTTTTATAATTATATTAGATATTGTTATAATTATAATGGTTAGTTATGTATATTATTATATTAAATCAGACAAAGTTAAAACTATTGTATATGATAAAGTAATATATCAACCAAAAGAAGAAGATTATTATGAAAAATTAAAATAAGATTATCTACAATGAGTTTTATTGCCACAAACCTTTTATGTTCTTTTTATTTAAAAATATGCTATAATATTTTTTCCTTAATGATCTTGGAGTATTTTCTATGACATTATATCAGAATTAGGGTGAAATATATTATGGTACTTCTTTATAAATCATTTCTCATATAAGTTAAAATATTGTAATCAGTATTCTCCAAATATTTATATGAATTTAGTACATTATATGTTTTCCTTAATCGTAGTTTATTAACTTGTATCATAAAAAATCAAAAGGTAAAAAAACTTTACTACTGCAAGAATTTTATTTAGAAAATGTTCAAAATTATACATTATTTTCTAAAAGTTGGACATTATCTCCCCTAATATTATACAAAAACTTCAAACCATTTATTTTATTTCTATCTAGTTTGGATGAAATGCATATAATAAAAGCTCCACTAACTAATATTACAACAATAACAGTAATAATAAGTAACATATAAAAAATGTCTCTCAAATAATTCACCATGCTGGTATTTAACATTTGTGTGTTTTCTGGTGTTATTCGAACATCATATAAATCTTCCAAAACCATATCTTGGGAAATAATTCTGAGAAATTCTTGGAAATTCATATTATCGTCTATTTTTAGTATAATTCTTGAACATGCAATGCCATGTAAATTGGGGACGTTATAATAACTTGGAGGGCTTATAAATCCTCCCATTTTTCTATTTAACCATTTGTACATAGCAACTAGATTATTGCAAGACCAAAAATTATTGTTGATATTTATGCTGCGTAAATTGGTGTGGTGTTCCAAAATTTTTTCTATATTTATTTCTTGCAATCTGTTATCGCTTATATCTAAGTAGTTTAATTTTCCAAGAGGAAAAATATGTGAGTCATCTAGTACTGCCAGCTTGTTTGAAGAGATGTCCAGTTTAAATAATGAGACAAGTCCAGAGAACGATGTTGTTTGAAATGTTTTTATTTGATTTCCTTTTAATATGAGAGTTCGTAATTGTTGCAAACTTGAAAATAATCCAAAGGGTATGCTGCTGATTTTGTTATTTCCCAAATCTAGGTAAGAAAGGCTTTTTAATCCTCTAAAGGTATCAGAAAATAATTCTGAAATAGAATTATTTTGCAAACATAGCTTCTGCAATGTAACTAAAACTTCAAAAGTTCCATTTTCTATGTAAGTCAAATAGTTATTTTCTAAATTTATTGTTTTCAAGGAACCTTTGGAAATATTAAAAGTGCCATTATATATTCTTTCAATTTGATTGTTTGAGAAAATTAAACTCTCAGTATCACTAGAAAAATCTTTTTGAAAGGATAACTTTGCGAAAATGTTTCTGGGTAGTTCTTTCACTTTATTGTAAGACATATTTAATATTGTTACACTTAATCCAGAAAAAACATTTTCTAAATTGGTAATATTATTTTGAGATAAATCTAGATTTATCACAGATACATTTAGAAATAGATTTTCATAAAGGTTCGTCAAGTTATTGTTTTGGAAGTTAATTGTTTTCAATCCGGAAAATTTCTTAAAAATTCCTGCAGGTATAGAACTGATTTGGTTGTCATACAGATAAAACCACTTCACTGTAGGCCAAAAGCTTTTAAATGCACTTTCATTCAATGTTTTTACATTGCACCTGCTCACATTGAAAGTATCACCACGAAAGTTTTTCAAAGTATCGTCACTAATTAAAGGTAAATTGCAGTTGACACATTGTAGCGGCTTCATAAGATTTGTATTGCTGGGAAATGTATTTAATATGCCAGTACAAACTGTTGTTTGTTTATAATGATATTGCTTTACTTCACATTTCTGGGCAGTTGTTAAAATAAATAAATATACTAACGAATACACTGAGTCTTTAAAACGGCACATGATGGAACTATATAATTAATCACTTAAAATAAAGTCATAATTTTATTTCTCTTATGCTTCAACTAAATTTTTATACTATCACTCTCATATTTCTATCTCATTGGGATGTCCAGATAGTTGTGTTACTTCCTGAAACCCCAGATAACAACTTAGACTCCACTCTATTGATAATTGATAAATTATTCTTATATCTATATTAATATTACTGCTTCAATAACTGCATTTATTTACTTAAAAAAGTTTTAAAAGGAAAATGGAACTTAAAAAACCACACAATCAGTTGTTCCAATAAAAAATGCACATATCTTAGTTAAATATTGATTGAAAAATAATCTATTTGCTAATATTTATTACTTTTATCATGTGTATATAAAATATGAATTTTTCTTTTAGATACAAATTATTTCAGTAGTTTACTACAAGAATGTATACTATATTATAATGTTCAATTAAAACTTTCTTAGATTTGCTATCATAAATGCTAGTTAAAACTATTCTGTCAAAGAAATTTTTTATTGGTTTCTCTAAATTCTTAGTGCCTCAAACTAAAGACAAACGTTCTTGAGAATTTATGCATAAGTTAAAACAATCTTGAATAATAACAACTTGCTGAAATGGCTGCAACCCATATCCACCTTAATCCGACTATATAGTGATCTACATAAGTATTCTGAAATCTGATATAAATTTGTATCCACAGATCTTGATTTAAAAAATGATAGTTTTGAGAAATAATTGATGTTTTTGATGAAAAAATCAAAATTAATGCATGTTTAGACACTGGCTGATAGTTATCCCTCTTAGTCTTATTTCCCCTTTTATATATTATGGATACATGTGCAATATTTCATCCAGAAAGAAAATAGCCTTCCATGATGGATTCCCTAAAAATAATAGTTAAAAATCCAAATAATGACACAAAACATTTCCCTCAGAGACTTGTGGATATTGGGTGACTTTAAATGATTCTTTATTTCATTATGACACATTTTTATTACATGTTTAATTCAGTAATCTGAAACACTGCGAGCCGGGACATAGAACGATTATCGCATATCAAAGTCAATGAAAAAGAAAAGTTGCCTCTTTTGTTAGCAAAAAAAACCAAAATTCTTTTGGACAAAGAAAAATGTTTAATTTTTTTATATACTTTTCTTTTATTTCTATTGATTGTGTTATTTTATGTTTATACTGAAGATCCTTATCGTAACATATTATGCCAGTGGTGAAATCTTTTACTATGAGAGTGTTGTTTGTTTTTCTATTTGATTTATGAGTGTTATTTAAATGATCAAAAAATTTATTTTCATAATGTTGTTGGCACACGATAACTGATATTTTGTATTTTTAGTACATTAATATAAAAATCATTTTTAATTTTTTCAAGAAATGATGGTTTATTGTTTGAGATTGTGAACATTGTTTTTTACAATGTTGTTTCTTAGATAATTATTTTCATTACTTTTACAAACAAAGAAGTTATTTTCTCCTTTTTAATTGTGTGTATGATATCTTTTAACGTGATTCAGAATGAAAATTAAAAGTAATTCCCAAGCTTTCAATCAGCACCGTGACCTTCGTCAGGCGGGAATAAATATAAAATGTTTTTTGACTTTTTTAATCAATTTTTTTTAATTGAATTCAATTATAAACCTTTTTATTGTAATGTTTTAATATAAAAACAGTTAATAAGAAGAAAAAATTAAGCATTGGTCTATTATGTGTATATTAAATGAATTTGAAATACAATTGGGGTCTGTAGAATGGGAATTTTTTAAGCTGGATTATTTTGTTATCCGCAACTGGGGAAAAATACATCGAACTTGCCGTGACTTATAAAAAATGTATCGTAAAAAGTTGATAAGGCTGTATTAATATCCAAAACAGCAACCTTGTCATTCCAATTTATTTCAGAAATTTTATTAACAAACTACAAGGTAAGTAGCTTATCAATAGGACTGCGAAATTGGACCAATGAATAATTACAAAGTTTAATTGTTCATTATGATGCCAGATGCTGAATTTTATTACGATTAAACACAAATAAAGAACAAAGCTATTTTTTAAATAATAATATTTATACATATAATGTACAGATGTAATAGGAAATAATATAATCATATATGGACGTTTTTGATATTATTTCTCAGTAGATAACTGAAACTCATTTTGAGTTGATAGTAACATCTGTGAGAACTATTTTGAACATCTAACCCAGTGTGGGTCGGGACCCTCTGGGGGGTCGCAAAGCCTCTGCAGGGGTGTGGTGAAGCTTCAGTTAAATATATTAAAAAAAAAAACAAAAAAGCATTGCGTTTTGCGAATTAGTAAAATACAGGCGAAAGATAGGGGGTTGTTAAATATTTTCACATACTAAAGGGGTCGTGCCATGAAAAAGGTTGAAAAACACTGATCTATCCTATCGTAAAAAAATATTTTTTTAACAACATTTAAATATTCACACTTACATTTTTTACCAGTATATAGTTCTTTTATTTACAGTACATCCTGTTGAAAATAAACATTTAGAAAAAAATTTATTATAAAAAGATGTGGATTTGAAAAAAATTGCTAGTCATTCATTTATATAGTAATATAATTAAGAAACAATGTCTAGTATTATTTAATTTTTGTAAAATAAGTAATAATAAACAACAATTTTATTTATTCTTGGCTACTATTCCTAGTATGAATATTCATATCAATTCTAATAAATTTTATATTAAATTTTATCAAAATTGGTAAGATATAAGGTC
>JAUIMW010001202.1:0-13303 GCA_033557785.1 Enochrus cinctus
AGTTTTTCTTTTCGACTTGTTAAATTACAAAAAAATCAGTTGAGTTATTCAGGCGTCCCTTGGTTAACGAGGGTTTTTCAACATACGAATCCTCGATACAACGTTTCTTTCAAATACATTTTCTTAATCAAAATAAAATCTTATTTCGACGAAAACAACTGGAAACTAGAACATGTCTTACATGCTGAGCAAAACCCAACGCAAACAACATTACATAATTTAGCAGATACTTTTTGATGAGTTCGAAAAACCACGCGATGACTAAGACTTAAGGTCATTACCATAACTATTACCTTTTATTTATATAACTTTATTCCATATTCACACACACACTTCTGCTTCATTTTAACTTGTCCTATAAATTTTCACTCTCCGTGGCTAGTAATACGACACAAATGCTCTCATTGACTCAGATAGGTTTTAATATCCTGCACCTTTGATATCTACCATAAATGTTATATATAGTATACTTAAATCTCCTCTATATTTGGGCTCTTTCTCTCTCATATGAACTTCTGGCTGCCTGTCTGCCAGAGTTTCTAGAGTATCTATGTCCTTTTTCTTTCAATGACAATCACTAAACTGTCTTTCATTATATTACTTTTCAAAACGGCAACAAGCGATGTTTTATCATCTACATCTAACAAAATCTTATTAATCCATATCAAAATATCAAATTATCATTGAAGTGCTGTAAACTGTATAATTGCTGTAATAACTGTATAAAATGCAAATTTAAATTATGACTTCTCTAATGCAAAATTTTATATTATAATTAAGCCTTGTCTAATAGGATAAAGAATATTCTAAAGAATAATGCAGAGGAAAGTTAGTAATAACGAACGAAAAGAATAAAACCTCTAAAAAATTGAGAGCGGCCACTACACAATTTTTTACCATTTTTTTATTTAGTCTTTTGGTAAAATTTCTTCAAAATTACATAAATTACAACTTCCTGTTTCCCCCAAAAACTAATCAGTCCTCACAATTAATGTTAAAAATAGAATAAATATAAAATTTCGACAAGATATTTTAAATAGTTTGGCTGCAAGAGTCGATGCAGACAAACAGATAATTATTAAAAAATATATTTTTTTTACATTCCGAAGTCCAGTATTATTTTTGTACAATATTTTTCGAAAAAGAGTTTGGAGCTGTCGATAGAAGAAAGTGGCAGACTAGAATTTTCTAAAAAAGATATGTAGGAAAACTTGGAAGGTGTCATTAAAAATTAAGATGAAGGTAATGTTCCCGTTTCAATATTCCTTCAAACTCTATATCATTCACATCCATATCACCCAACAATTGCATGATTAAATTATGTAATGCCTAATTTCAATATTTTATAGGAGCTTGACAGTTTGAAGATCTTGAAAGATTTTTAGAGAGCAAAGACGAAGAATTTTGGGAAAATGGCATTATACAATTGTCTGAACGTTGTGCCAGAGTGATACAAAATAATGGACAGTAGAGTTAATAAATCTTATATTTTAGAATGTATTTTGTTTTGAATAAATGTTAAAAAACCGAACGAACTTACGTGACAACCCAATACATACAAACAATTTATTTGCAATTTTAGTTTTTGTTTATGTTTCTTTGCATTCAAATGTTGTAGCTTATAATTAGTATTTAAAAATTTAGTTTTCTATTTTTACCATGAATTATTTAATAATTAATTTATAACTTTGGAAAAAATGCATACATATAGTTATAAATTATTGTATATATTTTGTGTTTTTTTAATTCTATATAATTATTGTAAATTTATTTAAACTTCTTGTTAATGCAAATGAAGTTCAAACATTATTATTTCCACCATCTTAAAATGGGGTGGCTTAGATAAAATTACAAATTAGCAAAAATAACTGATCTATTAATAAGACAATAAACTAAACCTGGATTTTAAAAATTTTAAAATATGTATTATTTAAGACTGGAATGAAATAATGACTTTAAGACATCGACTAAACAAATTTACCCAATTTACAAATTTTCAGGATATGTTATAACAAAAATAAAACTAAAAATTTAACTAATTAAACTAATTTATACAATAAATACAGCAGATGGTGTTCATGCCAATAACTTAAATGGAGTATAATTTTTTAGAATGCTGAACAAATTTTTACGAGAATGGAGAGCTTGTCATATAAATAAATATTATGGAAGGTATAAATAAGTTTGGAAAATGTTATTTTTTAATATGTATTAATATAAAATAACTTGATTGGTCAATATTTTAAAAGAAGAGGAATCAGCAAACCATTTTAACTAAATGACGCAAATATTAATTGAATTACAAGGGTTTGTCCGAACCAGTAAATAGCGAAACTGCGAGCATACACAGCTATATTTTATGACACTGATTTATACGAAGCCATGCTATATTTTAAGTCTTATCAATTACTAGGGAAGCAGATGGCTATAAATGGAAATACAAGGAATTGTCTAGAATATGTGGCAAATCACATATTAAAAAATTCAATCGCGAGAGTTTGCCCAAGTCAACAAGCGGGGAAACTACGAGCATACACATATACATTTTAATTATTTAAATACACCAATAAATATTATATTATACTATTCTACTAAAACATTTATATCAAGTTCTCCCAATTAAATTTTTTTGATATCTACTTCGCTTGGTATCAATGTCTTAATATATAGCTGTGTATGTTTGCAGCTTCTCTGCTCGCTGTGTCGGGTAAGCCCTTGCAATTCTCTTAGTATAAGTAAGTGTCTTAAAATATAACTGCGTATTTTCGCAGCTTCGCTGCTTGCGCATTTGAGCAAATCCTTGCAATTTAATTTACTGATATCTATACTTAACAGCTCTATGTGAAGAAGATATATCCCGAGAAAGATTTGTGGAATACTATGATAGTATGCATGCATTAAAGCTTAATAGTAAAATTGTGTGTGCGTGTTTAGTCAAACTAAGTCTTTTAGAAATATTTATTGATAAAGTTACAAAAACCAATGCTTCGCGTACATTCATAGAGATAACGACTAATGCGAGAAAGTTAGAACAATAAGCGTGGTGGTAAATTATTACTTTCTCATATCAGAAATTATTTCCGTATCTTTAAATTTAAATATGCATAAATTTAACATTTGTATCTCTTGACTGATCTATATTTAAATTGATTATATAAAATGAAAACAATACTCGATAAAACAATCGTACGCCTACCCACACTTAACGATAGAATAATTTTCCATGTATGTCTTGTCGGCGATTTCTCAGAAACATAGCTACGGAATATGTCAATATACTACAAGGCAATAGAGAATTGTTTTTTGTAATATTAGATCATATTTTTCAAGGAAAGTATGAGTATTATACACGCCACTGGAAAGTGAGTGTATGTATTTATACGCACGAAAGATTGAGGAACCTTCCCAACAAAAGATAGATGCTACTAATTTTATCAGTTATATTAATTAGGAATATGTAGATAGCAGTGTATGGGAGGATAAGCACCTCGAGAAATAAAAAGTCAAGCACATAGTTTAAATTCAGAAATTGGTCATATCTACACTTTCTTTTGAGTTTAATTTTTATACATTCTTACATTGAAGATTGAGGGGAAGGATTTTAATTTTGTCTTTACACTATGTCTTAACAGTTCATTGCTGGTAGATTTAATGTAGTTACAGTTTCCAGTTTATGGCGCAAAAGAGTATGGTGAAAGCAGGTGAAAATTAGATAGATACTATGAGATATCGTCAATGGTCATGATATATAAAGATGCATATACTAAGTATCACTACTTAATTCTTAAACTTTTTACAGTTGCGTATAAGGGTACCTAACATAAAACCATGATTACCCCGTAGCATTTCGTGTTATCTTGAATGCTATTTTATGCGAGTATCATGGATCCTTTATATCGTCGTAAGATATATCTGCATAGAGATGATGGCTATAAAAGGGAACTGTATAAAACAATGTAGACCCTTATGGAAAGCGTTTTGAGTTCCGTAGACGAACGGAAATCGATAGATTATATGGCCACTTAAAAATTAATAGAGATGAGTTTTTGATACACTTCCTCCCCTTAGGTAGGTTAAGATGTTTATGGTACATTAAACCTCGATAGGAGGATATATTTTTCTATTTTAAAGATTTCGTTGATAAAACAATTGTATAAATTGTGTCCCCATGCAACGTTTAGTGCACTTTGGTGGTCAGCTTCGAAATACACAATAATATGCAATTACAATGTAAAATTTGAATTGAAACAGAGAGGACAAAAGAGATGCCTAAATAATGGTCGCAATATTTCATCTCGCCATTGTGGCAGATATGAAATAAACATTCAGACAATGGACTGCAAACACAGCAGGCCAACAATAGGAAAGACTTAAATGCTCGAAATGGAACGATAGAAATTCATTGCTTGGCGGAAAACTAGACCAAACGAACACGAAACCTTTCTTGAAAGCATCTTAAGTTTTTATAAATATAAAGAAAATGCTAGTTCTTTCCTCATATATGACGAAGCATTGAGATACTACTCCATTCCGACTAACTGGAATTTCAATATATATTTTTATTGTGAGTTGTAGGTATATATATATATATATATATATATATATATATATATATATATATATGTATAAAACAAAGCGACAATGGAAATAATGAAGAGAGTATATTAAAAAGGCACTTACAAATCACAAGCACAGTTGTCTAACTTTGTATCAAAGGAGAAAGAAAAGAGAGAGTAGCAAATAAAGGCTGCGACCCCAAATCATGCCAATTATTTTTACTTTCATATATACCATCGTAAATAATAAGTTTTCGATAATATAAAAAGTCAGAGGAAAAACTTCTATAAAAGAATTGCTGAAACTTGCTATCTGAATGAATTATATGATCAGGCTCGTATATGATTTGTCCAACGTTTTTGATATATAATCAAACACTGATGTTTGCGTATTTCATTAAAGGTTTTACAAAAATAAGCTGAATAATTGCAAATAAAATATTTAAATGATGCTCATATTGGAACTGTGGTTATTTCTATGTATTTAACAATTCATACCTGTCTGTTGTTTGAAAGGAAATTAGCATTGATGAGATCAAAGGGCGGAATGCCCTGTAAAATGTTGATTAATATCTCTTCAAATATTTGAAATTTTATGCTGAGAGCTCAAACAGTAAAACACGCGCAATAAACAGATAAATAAATGAAGAGTATCTGTCATCAATTATTCCGGGAATCCCTCAAAGTAAATTGGCAGTTTGGTCAACCCGATTCAGCGGCGCCGCTTTAAATATTTTAATTGGTCCAGAATTCGTGATAATCTATTACATTGATTGCTATTTATAATTAGATTCTAGCTAGAAAGTATTTTTACAAAGGGGTGAAATTTAAGTATGCATGGGTTTCGTTAGAGTATCGACCCGGAAAATGTAATTTTTATGGCCAATTCGGCACAAAGGCAACATTATAAGTGGTACATGTCTTTATATAGAGTTTCAATTCAATATTGTGCCAAAGTAGGAGTTGTAGAGAGTATGAAATTTCACTTTAATGTTTCAGAGCGTTAATTTGATTTTTGGCAGGAATTGCTTTTAGCGCAGTGTTCGTATTAGTTCTTTTTCCTTAATGGGGCACCTATATTTCACGTACACCGCGCTTTCACTTTGCACTTTAAATTGATCTCATAAACAAATAAACTATTAACTAAAAATTTATGAAAACGTTCTGGTGCAAAGCGAAATGATTAAAAAATATATTTATCTAGAAGAAGAAAAAAAGTAGAGCGAAAACATATTAGGCGTAATAGAGTCATCCCATTTCCCTCTTCTGCTTAAGAGAATAATTAATAAAAAAGAAATTAAAAAGTACTTCTGCTGATGAAAGCCCTTGAGATCGACGCTCAAGCCAGATAAACACAATATTTCTAAGTTTTCCCATTACCGCTGTCGAGTTAACACGCATATCTATCATTATAACGTTGTTTTGTGTCCTTTGGGATTTTATGATATCAAATTGCCACGTTTGTAGGGCGCTTATTATATTTTCTTTTTTAGTGCATACTCATTGTGATTATAAAGCCTTACGTATTAGTAGCAAAAATGCATATTAGAATATAGGTTTTTCAATAAATTTATACGTAGAACTGTTATTTTGGAGATATTAGATACATTAGGAAAATTGTGAACTTCGACCGAATCTATAAAAGGTCGAAACAAACAGGCTAGAAGCTTTACACTTAACAACCCAGAGGTATGACAGAATAGATTGCAAAACTTAAGAGAAATGAATTTATCCTGATGGCTTAAATTTAAATTAACTAAAGAAGGTCGATTACCATTCCAATGATAAGTGACATTAAAGTGAAATTAAAAATCAGATATATTTTATTTCTAGTTTATTACAAACTTCAGAAAGTGATAAACAGTTCAAATTTAGATAAACCAATATAAATATTACGATATATATAAACCGAAATATAAAATCGAGAGTGGTTTCTACCACTTTATACCCTTTTTATATAGATACGTCGAGAGTCTCGTAATAAATTTCAATATTCCTCGAAATCGAAATATGTAACAGGAATATGAAAATCAGAAAGCGAATACGGCGATACTCCAAGCTACAAACTGTCGTATTTTCAAGAATCTAGTAATGTTTTTGTCACTTTACCAAAATGCTACAGCATCTTTAAAGTTTCCGCGAATTTCTGTTTCTCGTTTCACGTGCCCCAATTATTTTAAAAAATAAGCAAATGCATTTACCAAAAAGAAAAAAGCAAATGGTCTCGTTTACTTTAAAATTCGTTCGTTCCTGTAATTAAAATAATTTAGAATACACATCCTTCCTGCGTGCCTGGGGTCAATTCGACCCTCCTGCGAAAAAAACATCATTAATACAACAGTGTTTTCTTTGTATAAACAGCGAAAACAGAGGGAGAAAAGAATAATCTCAAAGTGAAAAACGATCTGTAATCGAAATGCTTGTTCGAGTAAAAAACAACTCCCTTTTGATAATATATACGAGTGGTGTGCCTGGTCACCTCCCCAGTGGACGTCCTCGGCAACGTGTATTTCCTACAATCTCAACGAAAAGTTTTTTCGGACTTCCTCGACACGAGATATTTTATACGTACGAGTAAACATTAATTTCGGTTTTACATATCAGATCGTATTTTTCCTCTAATTTCCTTCCTTTCTGGCAGTGGCAGTTTATTTAAAATATTAACATTGTTCATAAAAGTAAATTCCTGAAGTTAACCGCTCTTGTTTGTCGACCTTACACAGGTTGTGCATTCTATACATAGTTTCAAGTTTAAAATTTCAAACTTTATCCTACATAATGCGAAACTATGCAGCCGAATTAAGTGTGTTCAGATTGTACGTTTCATGGTTTACATATTTCAGATTCAACTACTGATTCCACGAGTCTAACGAGGTTGTTTGCTACGTAATGCGGTAGTAAATGTTTTTACCACCAAGATTTGTACTACTTTGTAGTTAAAGCTTTTCTTATTATAATTTCGTTATCTTGTTTAAGTCTTGCGTTGTTTGATAATTTCAGGCTGCATTTAGTGTGTTTATTTTATTTATCTCATTCATAACTCGACATCTATCGTATTAAGTTTGTTACAATAACTGCACATCTTGTCCATTCGAGATTTCTTAAGGAAGTTTAATCCACTTGAGATCTCAAAGATAATGTGTTGGCGCTGCACTCTACAAAAATGCACAAATTAATTTCAGTTGACCGAAACTGAACAAATCCATGCAGGCGCTGGACTTAAAATATTTATACCTAATCTCAACAGTAGAGCTTCTTGAAATACTGATAACAGCAAAAAAAAATCAACAATTCTTTCCATGTAATTAGACTGCCACCAATATGAATAAATGTGGTATATTTATGCCACAAGGAATGAAACATTCGTACAACAAACAAATCACACTGATTTTTTTTTTGGGAATATGTATAATCAATGTGTCGTTAACTTAGAATAGATAGATTTGCGTAGTTGAAATATTCCAGAACTTTTCAGTTAAATTTGATCCCCAACACTGGAGACACCAACCTTACTTCTACAGCAGAAATGTAAATACCAGGCTTAGTTAAGTAGGACTACCATCGTTTAATACAATCAACCCGTGTTCGTTCAACAAAATACTTCCCATATTATCATCCTGATCCGAACCAAAAGACGTCGAATACGAAGACCGAATTTGACCAAACAAAGCAATATAATCGTCACTGCACATAATGTCATAATAAGCAGATACGATACGATGAATCCATTTTGAGAATATAAATTCCACAATTTATTTAAAGTCTGAATGCCAAAAATAACTAGTCCGTCCTGCCTACAATGTCTAATTAACTCATAATTGTTTGTTTTAAATAAGGTGTTATGTTTGAACCAAGATTCAGAAATAATTGCAACATCAACATCATGTAAGGTTAAACGATATTCCAAGTTAGGTTTTTTTATTTACCCCAGAGATGCATTCGAGGTCTACCATTTTGTTTTATTTGTTAGAGGTTTAACAAAGGTCTTATTAAGGTTTACCGATTAAGGACATCCGGCTCCTCAGCCTCGTTAGAGTTCAAGGAATTTGAATTTGAATGGCCTGCTCAAAAATCGGTTCAACAGGAGGCTCTTTTCGTGAACTGGAGCACAGTCTTTTTTTGTAATAGTTATGGAAGATATCTTTACAAGACACAGTTATTGCAGGCGACAAACATTTCTGTGATCCACCAGTTTACCAACTCCAGTTGTTCTTAGGGATTTTGTCAATAGCATTACTTGATCCTTGTAAAAACCGAAGCGCATGAATAAGTTTACTCGTTTTCAGTTGACTTATTTGTCGATTGACATTAAAATTTTCGTTTTTTTTTTAATTACATTTTTTGTAGGTGATTCATTATTTGACATGTCTGTAATAGATGAAACGCTTCTGCTGGTAAACTTCTAAATTAAAATGACACCGGAATAAATACACAAATAATGCAAATAAATATAAATTTCGAAAGACCAGATAGAAGAGACAAGTTTCAACAATAAATAATATTTACAGAACCTAATGCTAGAATAAAACTTTTTATAAAATTTTAATTATCAATATAAGTATAAAAATTATTTGAATATGACTAGATGATACATTATTGTGTTCCAAATCACACAAAATTATCTCTGGAATGTTTCAAAAATACTAGTTTGTAAAAAAAAAATAGACAAGCTCTAGTAACACATATTCAACGTCGTACTTACGTTGTTTTGACAAGATAATTATATATTCAAAAAGTTTTACAAAGGGTAAAAAAATACAAATAAATGTGAAACGTAGGAGTTACGCGAGTAATGTAAGCCATATACTGAAAAAACCTTGAAAGCACCTGTTGAGACCTTACAGAACATACGTGAATCATCTCAAATATGTTATATTGAATATGTCACAAAAAATGCAAAATGTATGAAATCTTTCATGTGTCCCCATCCGCTCAAACATTCAGTATTTCAGCGAAAAACAGAGCTAAACGGAAACTAAGTTATCTTACACAAAACTGTGTCGCTGACATGCATATCTGTATTGTCTAATGAAAAGAGAGTTGTCGCTGCACTGCGACGACGTTTAATACAATTAGTGAATTTAGCTACAGAATTAGTTTCTAAATTGCCTTCATGGAAAACGTACTAATACGCAAACCATTTAAAGCAAAGCGAATTAATTCCGTTTATGTGACAATGCTCACTCCAGTTCACTTCTGCACGTTAATACAGATGCAGCAGCCACCATGAATTTATGCGACCTATTTTGTTTGTCCTAAATAATTAAGACAAATTTTTGGCGAGTTGCTTGTGCTTGCACGTGTAATTAGCTACTTTGCAGTATAAGACTGTACATGTTCAAACATTATTAAATTTTGTTATGAATGTTATTTGTGGTTTCGAGAGACTCATAAGTCAATTCGTCTCCCGTAAAATTTACCCTAGACAATGTCTTCTCAAAAATGTCTACCAAGGAATACAACAGTTTAAAACCACATGTTACTTCAAAGCCAATTAAATTTATCGAAATCCTTGTCTAAAGCTGATAGCATTCTCTCAGAATTCCTATAATATAGTGCAGTACAACGTAGAAACATCCCTCATTAAAATCAATGTATTTGTATTTAGACTGCGCAAGGTAATCTTGGTCACTTGTGTTCGTAAGCCACACATATATCACCTTAAATCTGGAGATTAGACGAGGTTGTAAAGCAAGATACACATCACTTCATGGCCCAGCAGGATTACACTTCTCCCCGTTTCTTACCAGTCGGAGTAGAAGCTTGAATTCGGACCCTTTCACTAAATTTAGCTATTGTAATCCTCGCTGCTCATGTTGTATTTGCTTGAAGATTAGCAATTATACGTATATGGCGTATATCTGTGGTTGGCTACTCATAGTTTAGATACTAGTTTTAGAACGCAATATCATAGCTAAGGACTAGTTAACATCTGGTTTAGTGTAGCCAGGATATTGCCGAGGAAACATCCTAAGTACATAAGATACATAAGCAAACATTATTGTGTTTAAGGACTTTCGGTATTGCCACCTAAAACCTTTGAATGTGTTTATGGGGGTTTTTGTCACGGCCTCATATAAAACCGGAAACAAGAGATTTTAATTGCTGCCCTTTATTACACCTAAATTAATTTTATGCACTTGCAGAGTCCGAGCACGTAAGTCAAGGAAGAGCTCTTAATATTTCACAAAAATTTCCATTTCCGCCAGTTGTAAGATAAAGCGCAAAGTAGTTCTTCAAGAGAAGTTATTTAAGTATAATGAATGCGGAGTTATAACAAATAGTTGGTACGCAAAACAACCGATTCCAACATATTTTACATTAAGTGCTAGTTATGGCAGTAACTTTGGCCATCTGGCGAGCTCTGGAGGACACGGGAGAAGAACGATAATGAACAGCACACCTTACGTACTGCCGGGCCGAGTATGATAAATGATTCGGAGCTTTATTGCGATAGGGTATTAGAGAAAATGCTCTTTACCATTGAAATTAAACTGAGCTTATGTTTTGTACGTGGGTGAAATATTGATTTACGTAGGATTGGCTAGGACTAGAGTTACCGTATAAATTACGGTCTGTTGACCAAAATAATAATCAATAAAGCATAGTAATGTATGAAATTTGTAGTTGGTACATATATGTCCTTTTACGTTATAAACAAATAAAAAAAAAACATAATGTTAAAGATTATTGTTTTAAATATTCACATAATTTGAACAACTTTCACAACTTCTCGATAACAAATTTTTATTTTACTTCACTCTTTAGTATTCGTTAAGATTAAAATGATTTATAACCATTTCAATATATACCTTATTAAATATATAGAAAATGTTTCTTTCCGATATCAAACGCAATAAATATTCTAATAAATAGAATTTTATCGTGCCAAGATTGCATCTACCCTTATGCGGTATTTCTGAGAGCTCATAATATAAACAAGCCAATACTTATAACAGTTATATTTGTATTTTAATATTCGAGTTTCCCAAAGCCAGGGGACTTGAAACGAACTTTTAAGGGAAACTTCAGGACAATAAAAAAGTTTATGCTCTTGGAAATATTAGATTCCTTTTACGTTTGCTTTTAATGAAATATTTTTCTTTGAAATTTGGTGTTTAAAGTTTAGAAATTATTAACGTTTATAATGCCTCCGATTCGAAAATCTGTTAAATCACATTTCTGACGCGCTTTTATTTTTAGGAATGCGCCCGGCGTGCTGCGTATTTCGAAATTAAATTTATCCTTGCAAGATTACAGATGTTGACACAAGTCAGTATTAAAACTTTGTATGTATCTTCATACTTAATTTCCAGGCAATGGAAACTTTAAAATGGAAAATAAACACACTGAAACTGAATTTCGCGCAAGGCGAATGTGTGTTAAAGGAAATTTCCTAAACACAGAATTTTACTCAGAAATATCTAAACTTGGTATTGGATTGGAGAAGTCTTTCAAAAAGACAAACTGAAATATCAAACTGCGGAAAACGACAGGTAGTTTTTTAAGTTATTTGCCTAGTAAATGAGACTTGTATATATATATACGAAAGGGCATAAATTATACTGCGCAATACTCCTGGAGGAGAACTGTTTGGAGCAACTTTAGTTTTACCGAAGTTGTTGCCTGAAGACGTTTCTGCAAATAGACTGGACACCTGTAATTGACGCATTTGAGTTTAGAGTTGTTTGAAAGAAACTTTCTTAAAACTTATGTTTTTGCCCGTGGTACGGCTCTACATAAAAATATAATACTATTATAAATATTTAAATCAACGTTCTTCAACAATTGAAAATTTTATCTATGGTAAACGTGAATCGTGTTTTTTTCATGTTAATAGTCAATTCTGAAATGAATTCCAATCTCCCTTTTTAACGTTTCGAAACAAGTAAATAAAGTTACCAGCACACAATAACCAATCTCAGCATTATTTTTGAATTCCGATATTCTATTTTGTGTTTTTTTTTTTTAATAAAATCCTGTTGCTTTTTTGTACTCGCAGGTTTTAATCTGTATTTTTTTCGAACGCGGCGGCTCTTTTATATTTCGAATTTTAATGGACCTGTTCTCGCTGCACTGTTGTAATGGAGCAACTCAGCCATAGTTTATTGTTTTTAGTTTTATAACGCTAATGACGCTTTTGCATATTTTAATTGATTTCATTTCCATGCAAACCAGGCGAGTATTTTTCTCGTTTGGAATTATATTCTCACACATAATTTTACTATAATTCGGTAATAGTTATTCTCATTCAAAAAGAAGGAAATGTGCCTATTAAAAATTTTACCTGCTACTACCTAAATGTCGTTTTTTGTCTCTGTCGATCATGCTTCTCCGTATGAATATTGTGATTGAGTTTTTACCTGGAAATAAAAAAATAAATTAGTGGTTATTTTAAATATTTGATTATAGTTAATTATAATCTAATAATATTAAGGTAAATGAGGAGTGAATTGAGTAAACAGTTTTAACGCTCGGACACATATATTGTGGTTTTAATGACGAGTCATCTAAATCAACTTACGGATCAAGCGGAAACGGTAAATTATAGTGTCTGTGGGATTTTATGAAAGACAATTGTTCCCAGATTACTAATGCCAGCCGGCCTCCGAGGAACGCCCGGTTTGAAGGTTACTAGTTCAAAAATTCTTGTGCTTACACCATGGTACTGTATATCCGCTCTTTTGATGTTTGTTAACTTCTCTTCTGGATATACGGTTGGATTTATGTGTGATAATCTTTTTATT
>JAUIMW010001203.1:0-13302 GCA_033557785.1 Enochrus cinctus
GTTCTGTTTGTTCCCATCCTATTTACATCTTCTTTGTTTGACAACTTTAATTATAAAAGATTCCTTTATTTACATTGATTTTGCTTATCATTAATTGGCTAATAGTGAATAAATGAATTTAAATGTGATGGATTTTCTGTTGAAATCTTGAAAGTATTCTTTTTAAGTTTAATTAAAAAATGTATTACCTAGCTTCACCAGTACATTTCTTTGGAAATATTTGACTTGTGTTTGTTTGTCTTTATTAAATATTTAAAATAGTACTTTCTTTATTTTACTATTTCTAAAAAAAAACATATACTTTCAACTGCAAAGTTAGTAAGTATTGTATATTCAAGTGGCAGTTGAAAACATTTAAAAAAACTTTATTTAAATGCCCATTTACAATGTAGCATCATTCAAAATAGCACATAAGACGTAGTTCTTTTGTAAATTAATGTTCTAGAAGTAATTTAGTACATATACTTTTCATTTTCAGATTTATAAAAATAGATTTGGCTGTAAAATTTACACAATTATCAATGAGAGCAACATTTCTCCTCAAGATAAACAACAAAAATAGTAAACACCATTAATATTCAAACGTTTTAAGCAAATCATTATTAACCAATTAACTTTATTTACTTATTGCCATTAAAATAGTTTTAGTGTACTAAGAATTTATTCTTCATAGCAAATTACACCGTAATTACATTTATCTTACTCCCATTAAGAGTGGTAACTGTTATGGCACTATTAACTTTTTTAACTGCTGACAGTTGCAAATAACTGCTGATCGCTTAGGCTACTGTTTTATTATTGTTATGTCTATTGTAATTAGATAATTTGATAAGTTTTTTTTTTAATTGAAATTATAGGAATCATGGCGAAGGCGTATTCACGAAATAATACAAAAAGAAGGAAAAAAACTGGACCAAAAAAACAATATTCTAAAGTTAGTATATCGAGTTAAAATAACAAAAAGAATTGCATTTGCCTATTACTTCTATTAATAGCGTGATATTACTGCATAAACAAAAAAAAAAGCTTCATTAAAACTAAATATAAACATTTATTTGGTTTTGAATTATAAACCACTTAAACAATTATCTTTTAACTATAAATTTTTTTGTTGCAGAAAATGTCCTACAGATGTACTTGTAGCCATTTGGCTTCCATAACAGACATTCCTATTTCAAATGTTTTAAATTTTAAAAAGGTTAGTGAAGTTTTTTCAATATCTACAATCCAATTTCAAATATTCAAACAATTCCAGAGGCCCGCTTGCGATGACTGCGGCAACCTAGGCCCCGACTTGTGGATTTGCCTTCAAAGAGATTGCATGAAAATCGGATGCTCTCAACTAGTCAAAGACCATGGAACAGCTCACAATTTGGTAAGTCTGGCCTACTTTCTCTTAAAAAATTTGCACTTTCAATTTTTTCCAAAATTAATTTGACACGATTTTGACAACCTAAAACAACATAAATTACTTTACTGTAATGAATTGTCTGTGTAAGTTCCTATTTTCTTAAAAGAAAAAACAGAACATACATTTTAATATCTTTTAGACTCACCCGTCTCATTGCATTCAAATGAATTTATCGACACAAAGAATATGGTGTAATGAATGCAAAACTGAAGTTTTTATGGAAAGTCTACCTCCAGTAACAAGCAATTTCAACGACAGTGACCAAGACACCGAAGACGGACGAGTGATATCAAGAGACTCAGGACACGGAAGCTACAGCACCTTACGTACGAGCACACCGGACAGAAGTACTATCTTTGCTTTCGACAGAACAGTCGGGTTAAACGTTAGCATGAGCGGAGATTCGTCTGAATCTAGTGACGGTGAAGATACCTCCCCTTGTGATAAACCTTCAGGGTTGGTGGGGCTTCAAAACATCGGAAACACCTGTTATATGAACGCTGCTCTTCAGGCATTAAGCAACACGGTTCCGCTAACAAATTTCTTTTTAGAATGTGCCACTACGGTTAATGTGCTATCCGAAGGACGCAAACCCGGCTTAAGCAGAACATATCAGGCACTCATGAAAGATATTTGGATGAAAAAATCCGGGGGTTATGTGACACCTTCCGGAATCTTATACGGAATAAGAAATGTTCATTCCATGTTTAGAGGTTACCACCAACACGATACTCAGGAATTTTTGAGAAACTTCATGGATCAACTCCATGAAGAATTAAAACAAATTGCACCTCCAGAACCCTCGGGTAACGATGGTGATACATTCAGTCTTGCAATGGATGACTCTCCTTTAAGTTATGATTCAAGCGAAGGTGAATATGAAACTTGTGATTCTGGTGTGAGTGAACGATCTAGTCTAAGCGATGATACAGAACGACCAACTAACACAGCCAAACGAAGATTATCTAGATCTGGAAGTCCTGGGCGTAAAATGCGTTCTCGTATGCAAAGCACATCAGTAATAGGTAATTTCATATATACAAATGCTAAAGCAGTATTACTTAGTAATTTTTTTATTTTGCAGAATCACAACCAAGTACAAGTAATCAAAATATAAACCAATTGAAAAAGCAAGTGAAGCATAGATCAATAATATCGGACATATTCGATGGCAAGCTTCTGTCATCCGTTCAGTGTTTAACATGTGATAGAGTATCTAGTAGAGTAGAAACGTTTCAAGACTTATCTTTACCCATTCCTTCGAAGGACCATTTAGTAATGTTACATGGCAGGAACAACGTACCTGGTGTGACTTGTACAGAAGCTGTTTTACCTAGTCAAGATGGATGGATTTCTTGGATATTCACCTGGCTTCGGTCTTGGTTTTATGGTCCTACAGTTACTTTACATGACTGTCTAGCTGCTTTCTTCAGTACTGATGAGCTGAAAGGTGATAATATGTATAGCTGTGAGCGATGCAACAAATTACGAAATGGGATTAAATTCAGTAAGGTAAGCGTGCAACTGCATTTACGAATTATTTTGTATTTACTGACACTCTGAAAATTTCATTAAAAAAAAACTTTAATTTCAGGTATTACAACTTCCTGAAGTTCTCTGCATACATCTAAAAAGATTTCGCCATGAACTAATGTTTAGCAGCAAAATCTCGGCTGCAGTCAGCTTCCCACTAAAAGGCTTAGATATGCGATTGTATTTGCACTCAGAATGTACTTCTCATGTTACAAGCTACGACTTATCCTCGGTAATATGCCACCACGGTACTGCAGGCGGTGGTCACTACACCTGTTACGCTCAAAATCAAGGTCAGTGGTATGAATTTGACGACCAGTGTGTCACAAAGGTTAGTCCAGAAACTGTTCAAACATGCGAGGCTTATGTTCTATTCTACAGAAAATCTCAATCAGGAATGGCAGAAGTGAAAAATAAAGTAAAGGATTTGTTGAAATCTTGCCCATCTACCGATGATATTGTGTATATTTCCAAACAGTGGGTGTGCCGCTTTAATACGTGCGCGGAACCAGGACCTATAGATAATTCAGACTTTTTATGCCAGCATGGCGCACTGAACCCGGAAAGATCTAGGTTCGTTGAACAACTTTATGTAGTGATGCCTAGATTTATTTATGATTACTTATATAAAAAATATGGTGGATCACCACCAGTGAGCATGTTACACATTTGCCCTGCTTGTCAAGCTCTTCAAAGGAGATTAGCTCTTGAGACAGAGACTTTTATACAACTTAATAGAGAGTATGAAATGCAAGAAAACAATCCCACGCACATTTTGTCTTTAGCTTGGTATTCACAGTGGCAAAATTTTGTTCAGAAACGGACCCAAGAACAACCTGGACCTATCGATAATAGCAAAATAAATTTAGATAATAATCATGAATATGCAGAAGTAAGTTATAATTCCTATAGTTTTTTTTGTATTATGTAAGTTTTATTTAAATTTGCAGATAAACGAAGAAATTTGGAATTTCTTCCATAGTATCTATGGAGGTGGTCCGGAAATCAGAATAAAACCAAAAATAACTAATGATGCGGAATATCAACAAGAAGTTGAAGAAGAACAAGAAGAAACGTTAGACTTCTATATACCAGCATTAAAAAGGCATGATGATCGTGGTGCTATTAATAAGAGTATGTATTGCCATGGGGAACCTATGGAAACGGAACCAATAAATGAAAACGGGGTGACAGAATCGGATTACGAGAATAATAGGTCTTGCGAAGATCATCACATGGAAGTAGTTAAAAATGGACCTGTTTCAGATCCTATTCAGTCATCTGAGGTCCAACATAATTGCAACCATTCTTTGTCAAGTGCTTCAAATACTTCTGTAACGGATGATGATAACATTCAAGGTGATGCAGCACCGGTTGTGGAAAATAAGGGAGGTAGACGACATAGGAGGCGAAGAAAGGATATTGTTAACTGAGGCATTTAATATTTAATGAATTTGAGACGTCGAGTAAGTTTAAACACGACGTCTCTATTTTGTACTAAAGATTGTATAAATTAGATGAATAGTTACAAATCTTTTGAGCAATATGATGTATATTTTTATTCATTGTAAAGAAAATTATACTTTTTCTGTAAATATTAAATAATTGGTGTATAATTATGTTGTTTAATTAATATTTTTAATTATATTGTAGCAAATTCTTTAATGTTAAATATCATTTGTTTCCTTTATTGTCTTACTCCTTATTTTCTTTGTTATTTATTTTTTATTGTGGGTACATTATTCTCAGTATTAATTAGTTTGTATAATTTGAATTTATTGTTGCATTTATGTTTTGCCGTTTCATTATTTTATTGTATCGTTTTTTTTTCTGTAACTGAAATTTTTTGGACCAATGAAAAATATGTAAAAATAAAGTCAGGAATGAATATATACATTTTTTTTATTTCTTGAATACTAACTTGCAAATGCCATTATTTTGAGGAATAAAATAATATGACAAGGATGACATTTTTTTCTTCAAATTTTCGTTGTGATATTTAAGAACATGAATATTGCTGATGCTTTTGATGTCTAGGAAAATAGGATATTTCAACTGGTAATCTAGTAATAAAAAATATAAATAAAAATGAAAATTCTAATTTTTATTAAAAAAATTTATTCACTACCTTCTTGATTTTCGTTTACTAACAGTATCTAAATTTTTAATTTTTTCCGCAGTATCTTTTTTAATTTTTTCTACTGCCGTCATAACTTCCTTATTTTTAAATTCGGGATCAATAGCAGCTTCTTCGAAAAGCTTGCTAACTTCCAAAAGTTTTCCTTGCCGAAGTGGCATATAAAAATTGTTATAATTACTCTTTTTGTTTTCAAACAAGGCTAATACTCCCCAATTCACAGGTTTATTCTCTTGTGATTCTATTGCCCATGCTGCTTCTTTAACTTCAATCTTGAATCTTTCTAATTCTTCTAAACTTACATTTTTGCTAACATTAAGTCCTCTTTCTAGAGGATTCACAATATACAATGCACTATGTTCTGGTTTGGTTATCGGAATACCTTCATTCAAACATATTGCTTTTGATTGAAAGTCAAATTGGGAGTAATATTCGAAAAATTGTAGAAGCAATGTACTAAGATTTTCGTTGTTGGTTGTTTTTTTTTTAAGTTTAGTTATATCCCTCAAAAACGTACAGTTTATGCCTTCTTCTGTAATGTATTTATCGTTTGAATCAGCTTGTTTTATAAGAGAATTTAAAGAAGGTAAAATGGGAGAAAATTGTCCAGGTCGTTGCAAAAATGACAACACTAATAGTGTCAGTGAAAAATTAGTGATCCATCGTCCAGGGGAAGCATTGGTTAATCCTACTTCTTGAGCCCATTTCCTTATGGTAAACACAAGAGGTCTCACTCTAGGATCGATCGAACCCATTAAATATAAAAAATCGGACATGTGGACCCCAGACCTGAAAACGATTCATTTTAAACACTGATCCCATTAATCTTAATTTTTTTAATATTACATATTTGACATTGATAAATCACATTCTACATCAGCAAGCTGTTGGTAATATTTTATAATTGGGACTCTAGCTTGCAATATTCTCCTAACTTGCGCACAGCCAGGTAGAAATAACTGAATGATATCGCCAATTGACTCCATGTGCCTCTGAGAAATAGATCTTTCTGAACCGGAGGATGCCTTACAGTGAAAAACCAATCTATTCTCTTCCTTTTTACTTTCCTCGTTTAATCTTAAAACTAAGTCTAAATCACATCCCATTTTGCCACATCCGTTAACAGAGGACCCAAAGGGATAGGCTACAGTATTTGGGAACATCCCTGACAAGGCTTGCTCCACTTGTTGTGCAACTAAAAATCTTAAACGAATGCTGATATCATTTAATTTTATGGCATCATGCAGCTTAGTCATTTGCTGAGACACCTAAAAGAATATTTATTTATTAATATTTTACTGAAAAGAATTGAATTACATACGTTCTCTGCGTTACGCAACATTTCCTTAATATCAGTGTCTTTTAAAGTTTTAGTACCATTTTCTATAGATAATTTGGCAGATTTGGACAATTTCAGTTTTTGTAATTTTTTTGTGGAAGCTTTAAACCATAAGAAAGGTGAAGTTACAGGCACAACATGAGAGTCTTCTAAATGTGAACTTGTCGATAAAACATTTTTTACATCAGATTCTTTGGCAAATTCCACAATTATAAAGTGCTAAAATATGAATTTTAGTTCACCCAAAATTTGATAAATTTGTAAAAGTTACCATAGGCTCCACACCTGTTGAATAATGTAACATTTGTTTAACAGTTCCTAACGAACTGCAATATGTATGTAATTCTTTGTAGGATTGTGCCGACTGCACTTGCACTATTATGCTGCGCTTTGCTTCTGTCTTTCTTATTTTCATCACTTGTTGAAAAGGGACAAACTTTTCTTTTGTGGGGGTTTCATCTTAAAATTAAATTGGTTTTACTAGGCATTTTAAGGTTATTTCGGTGAAATATAACCTCTAAATTACTTACTTTCATGTGATACTTGGTTGGAATACCTTGTATGAGTATAATGTATGCTTTTTGATGATTGTAAAAATTTTGTCTTGAAGTGCTTTATCAAATGTGTTGTACATTTTGTCGTTTTTATTTGATTAGTATAAAAATTTGAAAATAAAAACGACATTTTATATATTTGACATATGTCAAGCAGCACGCGTGCCAATCACTGATACCAACTGCTCTTGCTGCATCAGCTCCATCTAGCATATTTATTAAATATTTGACATAAAATGTCAAATTATTTATAGGTTATGTTTAAGTGTGATTGAAACATCAAAAACACGTGTTTTTTCTATTTCTGTGTTATTTATGAGTAATTTATGAAATAAAAAATGGTAGCCGTAAGTTTAACCGAATAAATTACCACATCTTTCTGTAATAAAAAATTTAAATCATTTTCAGAAAACGAAAATTTCAAAAGCTAAACATAATAACCAACGTAAAAATAAACTAGTTAAAAAAGGTGTAATAAAAAGTAAAAAACCTAAAGGAAAGAAATTTAATGCACCTATTCCTCCTAAACCTGTTAAAAATGTTGCCGTTGAATCAGAAGAAGAAAGTGATGATGGTCAGGATATGCTTGATATGGTTGAACCTGAAGATCTCGCTTTTATGAAGAATGCTGTTGATAATAGAACATACAGTATTTACAATAAAGTTAGAGCTAGTGCAAAGCGTAAACGCAAAACAAACTCAGAGGATGAAGATGAAAAACTTGAAGAAGATTATGAAAATGAAACGGATGAACCAGTAAAAACAAGAGGTCTACTACCGTTAAAAGGAAAAGATGGTATTATCAAGAGGTCAATAGCTTTAAAGGAAAATGGTTAGTATACTTAATTTATACCATTGCTTATTTTTTATTAATTCAATCACTATGAAAGTACGTTTGATAATAGATACATATTTGTATGTGTGGTGGCTATGACGTGGTCTAAATCTGTACTGAAAGCCTGAGAAGAGGCTGAAACTTAAAATGTTCCAAGATTTGGTAATTAATAATGCTTTCAAAGATTTCATTATCGTTATTAATGAACCCACTTATTAAATTTTTTCTGACAGTTCTATTTCTATAGTGAATCCATATCTCACCTCAAATAAAAGAAAACAATCATCTAGAATAAGATCATGGGACATCATAGAGATCAGATCCATCAAAGTAGCTGGCAAATCCTACAGCAAACCACTAGGACATCAACAAAAAAAAGCGTTTTAACTCAGCAGGCAATATTAAAGCAGAGGGCCTCACCAACTAAACAAAAACTACCTTTAAAACATGACCGAACTGTGTCCTAGAACATCTTAAATTGTTCCTCACTATTACAAACTCCACAACCTTGATGCCAGAAAACCAACTTTCAGAAAAACACGTGTTGTAAATTTGAATGGCATGAATACCCTATTCATTGTGAAAATTGCTGTGTGGACTTTGTCTTATGAGCTGGAGCAGAATTTTGCTGGAAGATCCAATGACTAAAATGATTTCTAACTGATGTGTTTTGACTCTATAGTCGACTTAATTTGTTTAGCAGTATTTATAGCAGAACTGGGTTTATATATTGAACCACACTGTTTCTGAAAACATTCCTCAATTGTGGTTTGTCCGCAATTACAATATGTATTTTTTATTTATGTATTCACACTTTTGAATAAGTTTTCCCTTTGAGGGGTAGTTCCATGGTGAAAGTCTTGAATTATAAATTTGACGTTGTATTGAATGCAATCCATTGCAATTACCAAGTTATAATTCAAATGTACATATTTTTCGCAGCTTTTGAATTGTAGTAGTTACATTATTCTATCATTTTGTATTTTCAAGCGAAAAAATGTTGCACACGTACAAACAAGACGCGTAAGTAGTAAGTTTACTGTACAGCAAGTTGATACTGGTTTTGTGTACGGATTAATAATTCAGAATTTTATTTAGAAAATATTACACAATATTAGATATAAAAAAAAACACTATACTATTTTTTTTAACATTTTTTCATTTACAGTAAACCATTTGCTTAAAATAACAATGCAATTATATTTTTTTCGTCGAAACGTAAAGTATACTGGTTACTCCACAGTGTTCACAGGTATCCCAATTTGGTCTGTTTGGATAGTTGCAGTTGTGACACTTTTCTGGTTTATTTTGTTTTTGACCCGTATACAAATCAGCATAATAAATATAATTTCCTTTGTTATGAAACTTTCGGTCCAACATCAAAAACAAAGAATGGCAATCTTTTTCCAAGCTTCGAATCTCTTTCTCTAGAGTTCCAACATCAATATCTTTTAGTTCTTTTTCCAAATCTTGAACTTTGTTTTTCACACTCAAGACTGCTTCTTGTAATTTATCCAACTGGGACTTCTGCCTCTTTATACGTTCACTGTTCATTTTGTATGTATTCGTTACACTTCTCTAACTTCACTGATCAAATGAGTAATAACTTTATGCAAATTGATAAAACTTTATGGTATTGATAACCTTTCACATTTTCCTTCTTTTAATTTACGTATTTTCAATATAAATTTCACAATCGTTTTAATTCAAGCAGAATTATTCATAGCATATATTTTAAAAATAATTACACTTTAACTGTAAATTTAATACGTCATCAATCTCTTTCCAGATAATGACACTGAAGAAATCGAAGAAGAAGTAGAAAATGAAGGCGATGATCAAGAAGAAGCAGGAAGTGATGAAGACGATTATACAATTGCCGAACAAAATGCTTTAGATCTATCTGAACCAATATCGACAGCGCAACTTCTTGCTCAGAGGAATGAAACTTTAGAGCAAAAAAAAATACAAATTGGAGTACTGAGTTCAGCCTTGTTAGAAAACCCCGAAGAAAAAATTACAAATTTTATCAAACTTTTGAAAATACTGGATGATGAAACTCCTGATGCATTCCTCACCGCTCGTAAGCTATGTATAGTTGCTTTATTGGAAGTATTTAAAGATTTACTCCCTTCATATAGTATAAAACATCACGAAGACACAAAAGAAGTTAAATGTAAGCATTTTAAACTATTCTATTTTAATGTTGTTTATTTATTTTTTTTATTTCAGTAAAAAAGGATACCTTAAAATTGCAAAAGTTTGAAGAAAGTCTTTTGCAATACTACAAGAAGTACCTTCAAAAATTAGAAAAATTTGTTGAAATACTACACAAAAAGTTTGGAGATAATCGGAAAAGATCCCAAGAGCAAATAATATTAGGCGAAACTTCAGTACATGCAATGTGCGACCTCCTCGTAACTCACCCTTATTTCAATTACAGTGAAAACATCGCACAGGTTATAGTGCCTTTTTTAAATAACCGTAACAAAAATGTAAGGGCAATCGTAAAAGCTGCTGTTAAAACTGTCTTTAAAGAAGATAAAAAGGATGAAATAACTCTTAAGATCTTGAGGATTTTAAACCAATATTTGAAAACACGGGCACATAATGTCAACATTGATATGTTAGAAGTACTGCTTGCGTTGAAAATTAAAGATGTTAATTTAGACCAAGAGAGACAAAACGAACAGAAACAGAAAAAGTTGATGTCGCATAAATCAAATGTTCTTCAATTATCGAAAAGGGAGAGAAAACGCAAGAAGAAACTAGAAGCACTGCAAAAAGAATTATTGGAAACTAAAGCTGAAGAAAATAAACAAACCAAAATGAAAAACACTACCGAAATTACTAAAATTCTATTTGGAATATATTTCAGAATTTTAAAGAGTTCTTCAAATACTAAAGTGTTGGGTATCTGTTTAGAAGGTTTAGCCAAGTACGCTCACTGTATAAATTTTGATTTTTATGTAGATATTGTTAATGTATTGGAAAAATTACTTAAGGAAGATTTCTTAGGATATAAAGAAGGCCTTTACGTTATCCAGACTGTATTTACAATATTATCAGGAGTGGGTGAAGCTTTAAACATGGACCCCACTAGATTTTACAAATGCCTGTACGAATACGTCCTTAAAACGAACGCAGGAAGAAACCACGAAAATTTAAAAATTCTTTTAGAAACATTGAACTTGGCTATAACAAAAAGGCGGAAAAAAATGAACAACAAACGTATCATAGGATTCGTTAAGAGAATGGCTACATTAAGTTTGCAGGTGCTACATAACGGCACCATAGGCGCTTTAGCATTTGTCAGATCCATGATCCAACTTAATTCTTCTTTAGATATTCTCCTCGATATGGAAAATGAAGTAGGTGATGGAAAGTACGATCCTTATGTTAATGATCCCGATTTCTGCAACGCTTCAAACACTTATTTGTATGAACTTCATCTGCTGAAAAACCATTACCATCCTGTTGTTAGAGAATATGCCAAGCATATTATTAGAGGGTGCCCTACTACTGGCGAGGGAAGTTTAGCAATGCAATTTGCTACTAGGTGTGTATTATTAGGTAAAATCTTTTAATAAAGAATTGTTTATATGTATTGGTATAATTTTAGAACACCAGAGCAGCTGTTTGAAGAGTATGATATGTCAAAAATGGCTTTTGTGCCAGCTGTTCCAGTGCCCAAGAAGTCCCAACCTAAATCAAGACCTGGAAGACATTATTTTACAGATCATAGTTTTAAAGAATATTGTTATAATGTTTCTCGAAGTGAACTTGATGCTAGTTGTTTGTTATTTGATTCAAAATAAATTTTTTATAGCTATGAATTCCCTTTGTTTCTGTCAATAGTAATTTATTATTATTATTAAATATATATAAAGCATTGGTTAGGTCCAGGCCTAAGTACCCAAGTATTGTTTGGGGTCCATCCAATCAGAGACATATTGATGCCTTAATAATAATAATTTATTTGCCAAACATATACTCCATATATAGAAAACTAATACATACTGAGCCCATTTACCATCCTGAAAGAACTCACTTGGTTTTCAATTTTCCAATAATCTTGAGAATTTCTTCTTCGGTATTATCCCGCAAGACCATTGAACTAAATGTTTGTTTACCATGGTAGGTGATTGTTGTTTGAGGCAACTGCGATGTAGTATTGTATGGAGTAGCTTTAAAAAAAAGTGACGAAGACCTCTATGATTTCTTCTGATTTCTCAACTTCCATGTCGTACATTTTTTATTTGAATATTTTTAGTAGTTTATTATTTTGTTTTCCTTTTATTTCTCTAATTATCTTCCAACTAGAACTCTAGACATATGAACTGGTTGGTCTGTAACCACGGAAGTGTGGTCTTTCCCTGCTTTCTTGATTGGATTTATGAAATATTTTTCCAATCTAGAGGAGGTGTGCAATTAGCTAATATGTCTAAAGATAATACTAAGGTGCCGAATCATGATGTATATTCAAGAAATTTTTCAAAAAACAAATCGCTGGAAACAAGAAGTTAAGTTGAGTCAATCCAAGGGAAAAAATTCTGATCTTTTTTCAAATCTCCGAAAAAGGAGAATATCTTTTTAAAAAGGAACAAAATTCTCTAAACGAACCCTTCAAATACTTTTGTATAACCATCTAGTCCTAGCTTAAAAATATGATTGACCTCTATAAAAATTTCTTTTGAAGGATTCAGTTCATACAGCAGCTCGACATTTTTCATTAAACTAGGGAATAGGGAGCAGTAGCTTTTTATATGGGTTTGTGTCTATTATATTAACTGGAGAAACATTATTAATTATGTCCCAGTCCCTGTTAGCAGCTTTAAAATTACGACTTGGCTTAGAATTGTTAATCGAACCTTTAGCTATAAAATTAAAGAGAATCATACATTTAGATGGAAAGTGGTCACTTGATAAAGGGTCCTGAAAATTAACATTATTTTTCTGCTAAATCTGCAAAACAAGAATAAATCAATAACACTCTTATCGTAAATAACTATAATTAACTATCTTCTTAAGAGCCCTATCCTTTGCAGTTCTTCTAGGGAGTAGATTGGGCTTTCCTTTAAGGTCTGTTTAATGATTCCTTTGAATCTGTGTTTGGGCATTTCGTTTATACCTTGTGGAAGTGTGTTTATTTAAATAAACCTCTACAGTTTTGTTGTTCAGGTGCATCGCATTATTGATCATTCTTGGTGAGGATGCCATATGTAAGCAAACTATAGAAATTTGCAAAGTAAGCTAACAGAGCAGCCTGACAGGAAACTTCTCTCTTTAAGTAGCGTATGGTGTATATAGCTTTAGATAGTTTTTTGAAGATTTGTTCTATATGTTTTTCCATTTTAGGTTTGGTTGGAACTAGATGCCGAGGAGTTTTATAGGTGTTTGCTCTTGTTGAAGCGTTCTTTAGTTTAATCTTTTTCTCTTTTTCAGGCATAAAGAAGTTAAAGAGAAAATTGAGAGCCTCATGAAAGAATGAGT
>JAUIMW010001204.1:0-13300 GCA_033557785.1 Enochrus cinctus
CAAGTGAGGGGAGCCGCTCAAATTATGTGGTTTGAAAGGGTAAGTTTATGTTATTTGATATAAATTAATATCTTAAAGTTTTATGTTACTTTGGTGTTACTTTCTGCACATCTTCTTAAGTTATACCCTTTTCTTTGGTAATTTTTGTTTTTATTTTTATAAATACTCTTTATTATCAATAACTCTCCCTATTCTAAATATTTCCACAACAAATCCACTACTTATATGTTCAGTATTAATTGTCTGTTGTTCTTCAGACCAACTATAACTAAATATCCGTCCATTTTGCAACTCTAAATAACTGTCTAAAATAAAATAATAAAAAAACAAATTTACATATTATCTATTGAAATGTGAAATGCTTATTAATAGGATTTATATATAAAAAGTAAAATTGTTCTTTGATATAGTGTGTATACAAACAAGTAACAACTCATTCATTGATTCATCCTCAAATGGAATCAGTTTTACTATCCTGGGCGATTACCACTCTTGAAAACGGAAGTCCTATTGCTTTTTATGACCCGCATCTCTAATAGAAATCAAATGTAGTAACCCAGTAAAGACCTGTATGGAAGTAAGGATATGGTTTGCTGCTAATTTTCTCAATCTAAACATTGGACAATACATATCTATGCACTGAAAATTAAGTTAATTAAACTACCTATTCATTCAGAAGCATGAAACAAGTGGGATCTCACCTTTCGGCAAAACCAGCATATTACTTAAACTAGTAGGTCATCAATTTAATAAATATAGAGAATTGTAAACACGTAAATGTTTGTTAGATGATGATATTCTTTAGGTGGAGGTGCTCAGGCAAAGTTGTTATCTTTATAGACTCCAAAACTGTGTTGCAAACAGTAAATAACTGGATAATTTTAATAAAACCAATCTGTTTATTGTTCTTGTATTCAGACAACTTCATGTGAGGTTCGTTTGTATTTGGATTAAAGGACACGTGGATGTAGAGGGGAATTTAATAACAGACCAGCTTACTAAGAAGGCAAATACTATCAATAGGACTGTCCCTGATGGCTGAATGGAATTACTTCTGGACGTCATCAAATCTAAATCGCCCTACACAATATGTCTTTGTCCATTCAACAGTGTGCTTTAATAAACTGTATAGAATATGCCAATACAGTCGATCCTTCTCCTATATAACAGCAAGACTAAAGTTAGGCCATGGTGACTTATCAACATATCTTCATAGACTCTCATTGATTCCATCTCCTGTCTGTGACTATGACCAGGAGACCTGAATCTCATTTTCTGTCAGGGTTCAATAAATGTAAGACAAGGCTACATGGGCATAGATTCCCGATAGGGCCTTTAAGGACAAAAAAAAAAAAAAAGACATTTGCATAAATTGATAAACAGATTGGTGGAATGTGGTGCTCCTCCACCAACAGGAATTTGTGAGAGGTTTTAGTTTTCCGCTTTAATATTATATAATCCTGTATTTTATATTTGTAACTAATTGTTAAGCATGCTCTTACCTTTTATTAAATTAATTACTAAAATACTTGATTATTTTGCAGATATACGTATATTTATGTACCTTGGAACGAAACGTCCTATACCCACTGCTCTTTCTTGCAGCCTTGACTGAAGACTCGCCAAAAATAGTGGAAAAGTTTGGAGCCTTAGGAGGAACTCTTTTAGTTGTAGTGTGCGGAATGAAATGCTTAAGAATGTCATACTCCGATCAAAGTTCTCAATACCTCATTCTTACTTTTACCGCCTTATTTTTTAAATACGACTATAGAATAATTTCTGAAAGTTTCTTAATTGATTATTTCATCATGAGTGTTGTCTACTACAAAACTTACGAATTACTGCTTAAGGTATTTAACATGTGATGGTCCCTTGAATTTATCTTAAAAAATAATTTTTTGTTTTTAAGGTTCAATTTGTAGTAACGTACATCGCACCCTGGCAAATCACATGGGGGTCAGCTTTCCATGCATTTGCGCAGCCTTTTTCCGTACCTCATTCTGCTATGTTATTTCTTCAAGCTTTGATATCAGCGATATTATCAACACCTCTCAACCCTTTTTTAGGTAAATTAGAGTAGTAAATAAAATAATGTTTTACTTGCTTACATAAAACAATGAATTAAAAATACTTACAGATGATAGATTAAAATATATTAATATATAATACACCAACATTTTTTTTATAGGAAGTGCAATTTTTTTAACATCATATGTAAGACCTGTAAAGTTTTGGGAACGTGATTATAACACAAGAAGAGTTGATCATTCCAACACGCCTCTCTCGTCTCACTTGGACCGCAACTTAGGTGCGGATGACAATAATTTAAATTCGATATTTTACGAGCACTTAACTAGATCCCTTCAACATTCCCTTTGTGGAGACTTGATAATGGGAAGGTGGGGTCCAGTAAACCAAGGAGATTGCTTTGTGCTAGCATCAGATTACCTGAACTGCTTAGTACATATAATCGAATTGGGAAACGGACTTGTAACGTTTCAAATGCGAGGTCTTGAGTTTCGAGGAACGTATTGCCAGCAGCGTGAAGTGGAAGCAATCACAGAAGGAGTTGAAGAAAACGATGGTAAACTATTCTTGATATCTCCTGAATTTACGGTGTTAATAACATTTTTTCAGGATGTTGCTGTTGTGATCCAGGTCATTTACCAAATATGTTGAGTGTTAACGCTGCATTTAGTCAACGGTGGCTCGCGTGGGAAGTAACAGCGGCTAAATATATCTTAGAAGGGTACAGCATATCAGACAATAGCGCGGTTTCCATGCTGCAAGTTTTTGATTTTAGAAAAGTTCTAGTCACTTACTATGTTAAGGTAAAAATCTTGCATTAGTTATCCTTAGAAGCGTTTTTATTTATTTACTTTTTTTCAGAGCATAATATTTTATGCAATAAGATCACCTAAACTTGAAGAATGGCTAACTTGTCAAACTCTTTTGCATGCGCTTGAACCAATGCAGGAGCGAGGTTTCGTAGATTTTGATTGTGTATTTAATTCAAACGTCGATGAAGACTATGACAACATGGCGAGTGGAATGACACGCACTATGTTTTACAACATTTACGGCACGTGGATTACTTACTGTGCAGAAAAATGCGAACGAACCGTCGACACTGGCATTAATTCAACATTAGTTCTTTTGTGCTTTGCCTTAAGTCTAGTGGGAAGACGAACTTTAGGGACCGCTTCTCACAGTACAGCATCCAACGTGGAGTTTTTTCTGTACGGACTGCACGCTCTTTTTAAAGGGGATTTTCGAATTCAGTGTGCCAGAGATGAGTGGATTTTTTCCGATATGGATCTGCTGAAAACTGTGGTTGCACCTGGAGTTCGAATGTCTTTGAAACTACACCAAGATCATTTTATGTCGCCAGATGAGTACGAAGAAATGCCTGCGTTGTATGAAGCTATTTGCAAACATGAAGAAGAATTGGTTATATCTCATGAAGGTGATCCGGCTTGGAGGAGTGCTGTGTTAAGCGGTACTCCAAGTTTATTGGCACTAAGACATGTTTTAGACGATGGCACAGATGAATACAAAATTATAATGTTGAATAAAAGGCACTTGAGTTTTAGAGTAATTAAAATCAATAAGGAATGCGTACGGGGGCTTTGGGCGGGACAACAACAAGAGTTGGTTTATTTACGAAATAGAAATCCTGAAAGGGGAAGCATTCAAAACGCCAAACAAGCTTTAAGGAATATTATAAATTCGTCTTGTGACCAACCTATTGGCTACCCGATTTATGTATCTCCATTAACAACTAGTTATGCAGAGACAAATGAGCAACTCTGTTCTTTAGTAGGTGGTTCCATAAGTTTATCTAAGATACGTAACCAGTTTTTGGATTTATTCAGAAGGTATGGTTTGTTTTTTTTTGAGGGATTGAAAAAAATTGATTTGACGTTTTTAGAATTAGAAAGAGATGCGGAGAGGGCTGTTCAAGTGGTGGTTCTGCAAGGGACGAGCTGGGAATGGGACATGAAGGAGTTTACGCTATGACGCCTATGGCTGCTTTAAGTCACCACACTGCAGGGAGCCAGTCCACTGATGGGTCGCATCTTGGAGGAAGCATCGGTAGAGGCTCGAGTCTTAGCAGGACATCTTTGGGAGGAAACCGAGGCAGTCTAGCGTCAATGGGCAAACCCACTAGTTCCACACTTGCAAGTCTCGCAGGACTATTTAAGGAGAGAGATGAAAGGGCTGTGTCTCAGATGCCTGACGGTCAAACTAAAGGAGATGAAAGAACTGGTGACTCAGAACAACTGGAGAAAGAACTTATTAATTCTAAAGTGAAGGTAGTTATATAAATAGCTATAATTTTATTATAAAATAAATATAAATTTTTATGTATTTTAGATTACAGATCCGAATTTGGTTTATGATTGTATAAATTTAGGAAGGCGAATAGATGTTTCATGGCCAAATGAACACATGAGGGCTAGAGGTGGCCGCTCTCATTGGAGAGATTGGTTGCCGGAGACGGGTATGGAAGGATATGTAAGTATTTTCTCAATTATTTATTCTTTTTATGTGTAAAACAATTTCTGTTTGTATCAATTTTCTGATTAATTTATACAACACATAGGCAAGATATGATGGAGGAAGGTGAATATATAAAAGCACAGCCAGATTCTACATTTTTCTTTAATTTTTTGAAAGATTTGATGTTATAATTGATTCACTAGTTTATAATGATAATTTAGATAATTTTTGTTTACAGGTTGTACATCGTTGGGTACCTTACCATAAAGATCCAAGTAGACGATCACACGTGGATCGCACAATACTGTTGGTGCAAATTGACGATCACTACGTGCCAATAGCGGAAAGCGGAGTACAAGAAATGAGCGGAGCAGAACCATAATAAAATTAATTTATATTTTATATCGAAGGTAAAAGATTTCTTAAAAATTTTTTATAAAAACAATATAATTAAAAGGCGAAAAAAATCTTAATATTACACAAAACTATGTCGCGGACATGATGTTCTGTGCTTTGAATATTATAAATTAACTTAAGAAAGGATCGTAATGAAAAAAATTAATAATAAACTGTAATAACAAAAAACTCATATCAAAAAAATTTGTTCCAAAATTAGATTTTTTTAATTTATTAATTTTTTTTTAGTTTTATTTTTGAGCTATTTTTTTTCTGTATAACACTAGATTTAGATTTACGTTGCACCTTTTGAATGTTACACTATTTTTGTCTGAACAGGGTAAAAAAAAATATTTTTGACAAGCAGCTGTTATACTCAGTATTATTTGTTTTAAAGATATATTTAATAAAAAAAGAGGTATACCTCTTAATAATATATAATAATAAAATACATGAAATTTCGTTCTAAGTGCATTCCTAGTTTCTATTCCTTTTATTTTCAATCTCAATACCGTACTTGAGCTGCTGTCACTTTTATGTATTTTTAAAAGGATTTTTTACTGCCAATAGTTTTTAAATTCAGTAGATATTTGATACATAAAGTAGAATTTTTCGGATTATTTGTGTTACTTTTTTGGACTGCATTGTTGAAATTTTTAATGGAGAGTTAAAGCAGTCCTCCGATTTCTTTGTACTACGTCCAAAAAAGTGGAACTAATATATATAGTACTTTAAGTATAATGTCTATGTAATCATAAATGTGTATATATAAAAATATTATTAGGCTTTTTTATTGATGAAAGAAAATGAGAATACTTAAGAAAATTCTTACGCAGATGCCTTAAAAATGGATAGACTGATTTTTATGTGTATTTATTTGAATAAAGACATTTTTTATTGTTTTATCTGCATCATATATCGAATAAGTAGGTAGGTCAGTATGTTCTTAGTGTGAAAAATTTTAAAATGTAATTATTTTTCTTACAAAAAAATAATAAATTTATACATCGGCTGTTAAGCGCTGATTACAAATTTTTATTTTTCAAGAATGTATACTGATCTATGAATTGAACAAACATTTAAATTATTTTTTAAATACTATATTATCGAGTTTTGGTATAGTAAAATTTTTATAGATGAAACGGGTGTTTGTACGATATGTTGGCTGAATGCCAATAACTTGATTTTTTAATTTTATTGTTCACTATTTATATATAGGCACACGGCCCTTTATACTGCACAAAAATGACATGTATAGTGTAAATTCGCTACATTTGTGTAAATATAATTATAAAATATACATGTAGATATTAACAATTCGAATGAATATTCAAAATACTTATTAAAATTTAAAAAAGAATGCCAAGTGATTAAAATGAATATTTAATTTTTAATTAGGTTGTACATATGTATGTTAGTGTATTTTTTTGTTAGTAATTTTATTTTTTTTGTTTGTAAATATTTTGTACAATTTGTATTTAATTAAGAAAAAGGAGCAATGATTTTTGTGCAGTGTAAACTTTGTTTATAAAGTCTACAAATATTGTAAAGAATGAGAATATTAATAAATTAAGATTGTTATTGCTATTATGTAGATAACTATTATAAAGTTTAGTTTTTGTATATGTAATATATTTTCCTTTTGTACTATGCTAATATACCGGCCTATAAGTTGAAAAGTTATACCTGTACATTAAAAACATATTTAATAAAATATTTCAAGTTATCAAATGTTTTAATTATAAGAATAATGCAATTACAGGACTGAATATGGGTGAGAAAAAAATCTTTATAATTTTTATATGTGTTCTATATTTTATGTATATTTTAGGCATACAGATACAATTGCTCTGCTGTTCATTTAAAAACAAACCTTTCCATATCATCCGTGTTATTGTTTTTTAGTAGGAACCAGTGGCCTTTTCTTGATGCAAATCTTAGAATATTCATTGGCATAGATTTGAAGTTTCACTTAATCTTAACATGTAAAATGTAGTGCATTTTAATCCTTTAAGTCTATTTAATCATTTGTGGATCGTTGTCTCTGAATTCCTCGAAATATATATGGCCCTTGAATCGATTCTGTGCATGTGTCAAGAATTCAGAATGCTTATATGTGGTTTGTTTGTGGTTTTGGTCAGCGTGTTCATTTGCCACATTTTTTTAAGGTGTTATAGATTTTTCATAATTTGAATATCATATTCATAGGAAGACATTATTTAGAGCTCTTTAAGCTATATCTGTTCAGTCTAGAATGGAATTGAATTAAACAATCTTTGTTAAATACATAGATTTATTTTTAAGTTAATAGATATGTTGTTAAGTTGCATACAAAAGAAAGTCTAGTAATCAAGAAAATTTTTGACCTTGATTGAAATAAAAAAAAGGAGATTTCTTTTGAATCTTCTTATATAATTCTTATTTAAAACTTTTTGTAAAATTCATAAAAGGTGGCCGCACCTCAATTTTTTGTTTAATAGTTTGAAGGATTATTAAGTTATTGCAACTTATAAATACTTTTTTTGATAATTGTAAATAAAACAGGTCTCAATGAGTTTGAAAATGATACTCAATATTCTTGATTACTTGATCTGGCTGGCTAAACAGCCCTTTCAGTACAATTCTCTACTAAACTTATAACATTTTTGTAGTATTGAGCAACCTTGTTGTTTTGAAGGCATACTGTTCCACCTCCTCGTTTGGTTTGGGAAATCTATAAAGTAAAAACACTCACATTAAACACAAACTAAAAAATATTTATTGAATTACTTACAGCACGATTTATGTCACCTATGCAAATCCAATTTTTATTAACAGCTAAAGCCCACTTGGAGTGGTCGTGAGTAGACTTAAACAGGGCATTTGCGGTAATTGACTCAAAGCTTATTGCATCAACATTTTTAACCCTAATAAATTAATTAAAAATAAAAATGTGTATTATGAAAAGGCTTCAATTTTAAATATATACCCGAATGCTCCTGAACAATTAGACTTCATCTTTCCTGGCCCATTCGGCCAAGTCTGCACAAGTAATGTATCTTCCAAGTCAGGTGCCACTAAGTCCGAATACAAATCCTTTCCAAACAGTTTATTTTTAGCAAACGATTTAAAAGTAACACCGGCCTTTGAAATAATTTCTAAGATATGAAAACCGGGAAGATTTAGTTCTGTTACATTGATGGATGCTTTGTAAATATCGGGGTGGTCAAATTTGAAGCCTTCTGGTACGTTTTGAGAATATATATCTGGTTGGTTGTACTGTAATAGTGAACCTAGGAAAAAGTTGTGTTAAAATTTAAAAATAACAGTGGTTATTTTTAACGTACCAACTTTATTTAAATTGTCTATGTCCATCGATATGCATAAAAAACTCTGTCCGAATTCGGCACCAGTTGAGGGATACGAGTAGCCTGCACTTGGAATAGGAGGAAACTTGGGAACGGAATGTACAAGCCATAAACCTTCCCGGTCATTGCCAAGAACTACACCTTTTGTGTGCCCTTTTTTAGTAGAAACATGAGCATTGGTGGGTTCATCATTGTATATAATGTGCCATTCATTCTAAAATAAAAAAAAGTAGAAAGAAATAAAATTTATAAAATAAAAAAATACCTTACTTGTTCTTTGTTGTTATAAATTGGAGCCAATGTTAAGCTGACTATAGACTGAGAATTATCGATAGTCACAGGCCCTATTTTCCAATTTTCTTGATTATCTGAAGTAATATAAGCGTAGCCAAGACCGTGTTTAACGACTTCAATGGTTTTTTTCATAAAAGGAAATTTGTATAAGATGTACCTTTAAATAAGATAAATTAAATTAACCTATAAGATACAAACTAAAATTTATCAGAAAATGTTAACTTACCAATCTACTGGATTGTTATTGTGATCAACACATTGAAAAGCAAGACAAGAATAAAGTAATGAACATATTAATAAAGTAAATGTTAAGAAATTCATGATGCAAAAATATAAATTTTCTGAAGGTCATTCAGTATAAATGTGCCATCAGCATGTGTTCAAGATGTTATCATTATTATTTATTCTTAGTCATTCCAATTTCCACAAACTACATATTTATTTTGTTTTACAAATATGTTTACTAGCCCCAAGTAGATATAAAAATATCTAATCTGTTAGGAAATAAATTGTGTAAAACCATCTTTTTAATTCATAATGTTTATTTTTATATATTAACTTACATACACTCATATAACAAAAAGGAAATGCATATTCATCGCAAATTACGATTGGAAAAATTACACATAAATATATTATTTACAAAAAAAATTGAGGTTTCTCAGTTTTAAACTGTTATGTATTTGTGTGCGATATCACCAGCCATGATATTATAAAGTAAAATAAAAATATTGGATAAACGGCTAACACTTTTCTGTTCGGCTTTTGGCTGTCTCCAAGAAATACGACGGAAGCTAAAAAATATTAAATGTTATTTTTTTTAAATACTGAAGCATCGACATTACCGAAAGTGGCCCAGGCAAACCCGCTCATCGATACAAAGAACCTTAGGAAAAATAGCAAATGTGTTTGTTCCGCCAGTAATATAATTCGGCAAATAATCAAAGCGATAGTAGTCGGTAATAGGCAGTATCCAAGAACACAAACGCTTTGGAAGAAGGAACTAAAAAAATATTTTTGAGTGAACGAATGACAGAAATTTTAAAATCTTACATATTGCCTCCTAAAAGTTTAGAGTTTAGTGTGACCACAAGGGATCCAACCCAAACTATTACAAAAACTTGTGCGAATTCTGGACCGCCATCATTTGAATTGTCTGCTGTACTTGAACCCTGTAAAATCCTGAAAAGTTTAAATTAATATTTATTTCAACAAAAATGCTCCATTCTATTATAACAACTTTTTTTCACATACTAAATTTATTTTTATGAAAAAAGTTTACACTAATTATATATTTATAAAAAATTAGTTTTAACTTACATAGCCATAAATGTGCATAATACTAATGGTCCCCATAGGTCCCCTGCAAGAAAAAATAGCATTATTATTATGATAATTCAGAGAAAATGGCCAAAATCAAGGATTTTATTAACGCATGTAATCAATGAAAATAACAATAAAATCTTACTAATTCAGAATGAAATGGTGAAGAATCGACGGCCCTGAGATAGTGAACAGCGAAGCTGTCGGTGTCAGGTGCTAGATACTGTTAATTATGAAGAAAAACACATCATAAACAATCCTTAGCATCGATGAAGTAAAATTTTGGAAACACTGTATATAAAACAAATTATGTCAGACTAAAATAACTAGGGGCAAAGGTCTTGAGTCTGCAAGTAACAAAACTGCAAATATCAGATGCACAATACTAGAGAGTAAGTTAGGAAAAAAGGCACATCATAAGCAATTCTTAGCTTTAAAAAAGTAAAAGTTAGAAGAATCTATGTCAGATTAACAATGAGAGGGATCTAAGGCCTCGACACTAAGGAAGGCTCAATACTAAAGTGGACTGTTAGTCATGAAGAAAAAAGCACATCAGAGGCAATCTTTCGCATCGAAGAAGTAGACATCCTTTAAACACTGAAGCCTGTTAGAATAAAATAGCAAGAGGTCAATAAACTTCTTACTTTTAAGGAGGATCCTAGACAATCTTAAAGCACCAAATCTGTATTGTATAGTTTTATTGGAGATTGTTGAATTGAAACACTAAAAATGAACTAAAGCTTGTGGGAATAAAATAGTGAAGGGCTGAAGGTTCTGAGGCAATGAGCAGGGAAGCTGCGAGCATTGGGTGCTCGATACTAAGGAGTTAGTTATGAAGTAAAATCTCTTGAAATACTAAATATGAAACAAAGTCTGCTGAAGGCTTCCAGGTGACAAGCAGCAAGTAGAAGTACTAAACATGGATCGGACGATAATATTAAAGGTAGCCGATTCAAATATATTTAAGTCAATTATAGGAATAGTCACTGAATTTATATGTTGTAGATTCATATGGTGGACATTCATTCAAAATTATGTTTTATTATATTAGAACTTTTTCAGTTACAATCTTATATGTAAGTTAAGCAAAGTGAAACTTTATGATGAAGTTCAATGATCTTGATCCTTTAAACTGGTGTAGATTTGCCGGGATATTTACTGCACTTTTTGAAATTATTATGTATAATGTATAGCGTCGAAATGTTAATGCCCATATATTTAAAACATGCTTCATTAATAGAGGATTGGTCTGCAATCACTAATTTTGGTAACAATCCAGCTTCCTCTAGTTTGATATGCTAATTGAAATTTCCAAGTAGAAAACAGCCCTCATACTCAGAAGAAGACTCCGTTTTGTTTTTGATCCTAGTATCTCATTTTTTTATAATTTGTATTAAGCAAAGGGTCTTAGCCGCCAGTAATGTAAATGGGATATGCTTATATTGAATTTTTTTGTAGGATGCAACCTTCTCCTTAACTTACAGTACTATGTACGTAATTTTTTATTCATCTTTGCTAGTCGACTAGAAGGATTTTCTTTGTTTTCGGCAACTCCTCATTGGATCACTTCCATTTTTTTAAAGATTCGCTGTATCACTCTCTTCAGTGAGGTTTTGATGAGAAAATGTATAGTATATATTTTATTATGAATCGCAGGGTCCAACTAAAAAGTAATAACCTCTAGAAGAAATATAACATTTATCATTGTCTTTTAGATAGCTTAAATGACCGGCGACTAGTCGTGCAATAGATCATCTTTGGGCAATTCTATTCTATTTAAATTTCTCATAGGATATTACAACTATTATTTTATTGTATTTGTAATTATCAATATTTTTGATCCTAAAGTGCGTGTAAAACAATAACAAGACCAAACTTCTCACTGTCACCTCATCACGATTAAGAAAGATGTTGTCCACGCATATCCTGCTGGTGGATGATATTCTATATGGTTTCCCAGAAAGTGCTGCGATTCCATTTGAATGCATAATGTATTCTGTTTCTGCCTTCTCTTTTGTATTATTCATAAAATTGATATTCCAGTCACCCATTACACAAATTCTCCTATTTTTGAATTTCCCATTTAGGTGCTCAAGAACCACTTCCAACCTGATGCAGGATCATTTAGACTGTTCCACTGATAAATTGGGATTTCTGTATACAACCACTACCACTCCTGCCATTTCTATTATCTATTTTTCCGAAAAAATTTTGTACGGAGCTTATCTCATAGGCCTCAATCTCCTCGGTAACTGCTAAGAGTACACAGCCATGCTCCCTCTCATTCCTAAAATAGGATGTTATAATATTATAGGAGGGAATGTATTGCTCATATCTTTTCTTCTATCCAACATTATTGTTGGTCTCTTCAGGTAAGGAAACAGAACTATTCTTCACTAATTTAGTCTTTCCGGTATTATTCAAGAATCTTCCGTCGAAAGTGTAGTGGTCTCTATTGAAACGAACCTAAGGCAGGAAGCACTTCTGCATGCTTGTATTTTTCCACTTGTCTGTAAATAATGTTGTTATATTCATCAATTGTGTGATTTTCCGATTGGATATTAAAGTGCAGAAGAACTGTTGCAATTATGATGTTTGTGTGCTGTGTGTTTACAAGTAGTCTCTCCAGTAGCACTGTAAAGTCCTCCCCTTTTGTGCAGGTTATATTGTAATTTGAGCATGCTAACAACTTTTTGTTTTATATCTTTGGTCACCTCTTGAAAAGCTGCCCCGGTTTGAAGAAGACAAGGGTTCTCCATGCCGTAAACTCATCTGAGACTTTGTTATATAGTCCCTTTCCATGATCATCGGCAAGTAGCATCAAATTTTTTTTTGGAGCTTTCCATGAGCGAGCCCTGCTCAATCTACTCAGTCTGTACTGTTACGTTTTTTTGAATATTTCATAGTTTGAATGGAGCTATTTCAAGTGCAATGTTTGGTGATGACCACTTGGATATTTTATCAGCACTATAAATGTGAGTCTGAGTAGAAACCTGTTTAAATTTTGGTCTTTCACTTAGATTTCAGATTTGATTTTAAATTGCTTATACCCTTCTCGTTTTCTTATAATTCCCTCTTTAGTTTGCTGTTTTCTTTCCGAAGATCCTCCTCCACATCTATTGCTTCTTGGATTGTATCTTGTAGTCATTTTTCTTGTTTTGCTTTATGAACCTTCAGCATATTTATTTCTTCTAACTGTTTTTCAATTTTTTGTTTTAAATATATAAGTACTTCGACATCAATCACAGTGCTATTACTATGTTCTAAAAAATATGTTTTTCTTTGCAGATAACTATGTGGTAAACTGCGCAGCAGTTTTTGCATATACAGGGTGATTACCTTCGATGGCGACAAACTCCGCCAACGTGTATTTCTTCATAAAATAAACAAATTGAGCTCATATCGTGTAGGTCAAATATTGAAGATAATTTTTTTTT
>JAUIMW010001205.1:0-13299 GCA_033557785.1 Enochrus cinctus
AGAGTTGGACTTGGTAATAGTGTTGCTGGTGAAATTGCAACATGGCGCATTACGACATTTTGTAGGGGTATACCTTCAAAAATACAGCCTTCTCCTTCGAAAAACCCTACATAAACTATTTTAAAAGCACGTAGTTTATTTATTTATTTTTTAACTCCGTATGGCTGGATAGCTAAAATTTAACTGGGCCAAAACAAAGAAGAGAAAGATAAACATATTACTAAAATATACAAGTAAATACAAGTCAGGAATATAAGCTTTTCTAATGAATTGTATTCTATAATATTTATTTTACAAAATTAATAAGCTTTACTCTTTTTAAGCAGAATATGATCTAATGTTTAAGTCTACAATAATCCAAATGATGTTAAAACATAAGCAATTGCGCCTAAAATATTTATAAACCGAAACCTTCACACCAAATTAATACATGCTGGCTCAAGTAAGCTCTCGTAATTCAATTAATTGATATCAGCTTCGTTCGGAATAAATTTAAAAAAAAGAAAGATCTTATGAATACATATGCGCTGTCAATGGAAGCCTCACTACAAGCAGTTAGAAAACTTCCAATTCTGAGAAATCCCAAAGCTATCGAGAATTAAATATAACCTAAATTTAAAATTTTGAAAGTAAATGTTTCACGAAATGAAATAATTTGTTCCCAGCGGAGTTGTAGTTTATCGAGTAACTAGGATAGGTGACCGCGTTGTCGGCTGCACCTGCACTAAGGTCCTTCGGGATTTCGCCAGCGCCTGATTAATGGTCCTAACTTTAGACTAACCCCTTGACCTGCCCCTTTCCATTTACTAATTCTAATTAATACATGAAGTTCGTAACACCACTGGACGCTTGTCGGCCGCTTTATGCTGCTCAAATTCTCTATCTACACATTACAAACTCTACAGACCGTTGAAACAGGTTTATTAATTAGAGAAAACATATTTATTTCGAATCTTAACAAACTCGCCGATTTCTCCCAGTTTTCTTCTTCGCGAGCAGCTCCTTCAAGTCAATTGGCTGTTCTTTACCAACATGTTCCTCCCACCATTGAGGGTAAGTCTGCTTCCTGCATTCCCTCACGCAGAAGTACTCTGGATACTCAGCTTTTTCTAGAGGATGCCAGTAATCAAGCACCCAATCTGGCGGTATGACGTCGCGTTCGCAAGCAGATCCTCCTTGAGAGTTCCAAAACTTCTTAACGAACCAATGGCCTTTTTGGAACAACTCCTCTTCTCCCGCTCTCAACAACTCAGCAGCTTGAACGTAGCTAGTAACCCTTCTGTTTTTCTCAAATCTATCCCTTAGTAAGGCAGCTTCGTACCTGTAGAAGGAGCGGTTGGTCATGAAACTCTCCACGCTCCTCAAGCACCTCTTATAAAAAGACTTTACTTTTTGCCTGTGGGTTTTCAAGCCATGCATATAAAAGAACTTTTCGGTTAGAGCCATTTCGCCTCCGTCAATACGTCAAGCTGTTTATTTGTTTTGCCTCCTTGGATATTTATATGAAAAGGTTTATTAGCCTTTTGATGTTCCTCTCTATTTATTTAGAAAACACCTTTATTAAATTTTAATTTTAATATTGCACTTTAGTCGTTAATAATCGACCATTTTCTTTGTTACAGTATCCGCGGAGACAGTCGAGGTGGAGGAATATGAGTTGGGCTCTGACGTGGAGCCGGACAGGGCTCAGCAGGCGACGCTCAAGCTGACCTCCCGCCCGGGGGGATCACGTCGTGGCGCCGCCGCTCAAACTGCGCCCCACTACGGGGGCCTTAGCCCCCCAAGAACAGGAACCCACCCCCCGCGACGGAGATCGCGTGATGAGACGAAGAAAGAAATACAAGAGGATGACGAAGCCACTCTCAGAGAGCTGCTTATTAGGTACCTGTTCGTGGCAAGGGGGGCCATAACCAGGGGCACCCTGGATATGCCGCCCCCTGGCGCTACTACTTTAGAAACAACAGAAATACACGTACAGACACGAGTTTAACAGACACGCTATTTCAATACCACTTACTTAAAGACTCGATTTTCTACTAACTGCTTTAAATCATTCACTGATCATCCATCATTTTTGGAGCCTTCTGAATCTAATATTTATTTTGTTTGTATTTGATTTCTTGTTATTTGGGCTGTGTTGCCAATAGCTGCTGCAAAGAACTCAGCAAGCATTTTTACATTTCAAATATCAAATTCAAATTTCATTTATTCGGGCAATCTGCAAAATCTGCAAATTTTATTTTTTTCAAAAAGATTTTGTAGGCTGCTCTTTCTTTTGAAAGACAACTTAAATATTTTAGGATGACAATTACTGCTTTCATAATAATTTATCGAATTTATTTCAGAAATCATCAGTGGTTTAAAATTATAAATAACATTGGTACAGTATTTTGGATTAAACTCAAGAATACTTGAACACAGATATTTTTAAGTAGATTTTAAAACGCTTTCACCCCTAATTCTTTGCTCTAAAGCATAGACCTGTGGGCAAAGACTTGCTTGTTAATCTCCTTTTCCCTAGCAAAAAAAGCATGGAGTGTGTACTGCATAGCACAAGTTACCAGTTACATGAACTTAAGTCCTTTTCTAAATTAGTTAATGAGGATTAACAACTTTTCTTGGCTTTATTTACTTAACTTCAGTACATCTTAGGCTTCTAGAGTTTTCCTTTTGGTCACACATCCTCGATTTGAATCTGCCATTTTACTTTTCATTTGAAGACATCGCCCAGCTCTATCATTCATTCCCAATCAATGATTTACTTTAATTAAAATTAATTCTAAACACTTGGTTAATATAATTCTGTTTAACTCTAAGTTTGGAAATAGAGTTTATCGTTCATGTTGATTAAAAATGTAGGATTAGGTTGATCTATGGCATACACAAATTTGATAGAATTTTTATATTTGTATTGAAAAAACTTATAATAAAATTTATTTATTTATTCTATTTCTCATGACAAACCACACCATCAATGGGACCATTGAAGATAAGACCTCTATCAGAAACAACCCCTAGATCAGTAATCAATTAAAACCTAGTCATCAAAACACTATTGAGAGTGTACTTAAAGACAAGATCTTTATGCCTTCCATGAAATGTCCAACCCATCAATATGGTTCAGACCTTTTAAAAATCAAGACTAATTGAATACACCTGCCTTCTCGAGTTCAAAGTCTCTGACACATGATGACAGAAGATAGCCAAATTGGACACAGTCAATCTATCCCTCATAAAGACATGCTGGTGGACAAACACATACCTGTGCAAAGAAAAATAAATGTGCTTTTAAACAATCCCCTCAAGTAATTTAGATATGTTAGAGAGCAGAGCAACCAATTTCCAGCACCTCAGCAAATCAGCAGTTCAAAGTTAAAAATTTAAAGATATAACTCACTACACGGTCCTTGATCGGAATATTCGGCACCGAGTCAGGGTCTACAGGAAAATCTCTCTTAAATTTAGTTGCTGCATGATAAGGACTCAAAAAACTTCTCATCCATCAAGTGCAAAGGTGAAAACCCTCTACTCAAATTAACAAACAGTCAGTACTTGGGATTGTCAGTCAATCCCATCTCCCGTAAAGAATTATTATCATCTTAAAAAAATTCCAACAACTCCTCACCGTAATTGAATAACATTCATTACAAAACTTTGGCTGAAATCCCTGCCAAACCAAGAGATTTATTTTTGACGCTTTACAAAGAGATATTTAAATCACACAAGATTCCAGATGAATAGAAACAAAATCCCGTATGAAGCTAAATCATGCCAGCCAAGCACAATTGTACATTTACTAAAAAATTTTGCTGGAATTATCTCTTAAATATCCAAAAACTCATATCAGCTTCAGAAATCGATATTCTTCTTATAGCAGCTTATGTAGACTAATTATGGATATCAATATAGCATATAGCATTTACAAATAAACAATCTGTATCTTCATAGATCAAAAATTGAGCTTCAATGCTTGCATTAATTATATTATTAAGAAAGCTGAAAAAGCCTCCAACTCTTAAAAGCCATTTGCCATGATCATTGGGACATAGGATCTATACTGGATAACGAAAGCACTTTCTATAGCCAATCATCAAAGACAATGTTAAAAAAAATTAGACATATTTCAGAACAAATGCTTAAGACTCTATTTGGGCCTTCTGCATTCATCAAAAATATCATATTATGATATTCTACTAAGCAAACACAATCTTTTGAGATATTAAAGTCACCCACAATCAATATTTTTAATGGTATAGGCGATGACCAACCAAGCTTCTAGCAAAGAGTTGGATAATGAGCTTTTGCCCAAGTCAATGAACAGCAAAGTTGCAAGCATATCTTGATCTTTACTCTGTATACCTGGTTTGCACAGGTCCAATGGTTCAAACTTCATTGTGTCCTATGTTAAAGCTTACAATATATATTCGACATCTCCAACTGTAGTAATTTTTAGTAGGCAGTTAGACAACATGACTAGTGATATAAAAATGTCTCGGATTATGAAGATTGCTGTCATCAATAGACTTCTCGCTGTGGGGTTAATGTTGTTGATCCATCTTGCTTGAGGTTTTCCTCTTCTTTTCTTTGTTTATCTTGGTCTCCAGAAGGTTACTTTATATATATTATGCGTCATCTGCGCTCGATGCTGTGTACTGTATGTTCAGACCCATCCTTTATTCTGGTACCTACTCAGTTTCAGGATATCAGATTTATAATTATCCTGTCTTTTTTAAACCAATTTTCATTTTTATCAAACTTTTAATTAAAAATTAATTAGTAGAAATTGTTTCTTCAACATCAGTGACCTACTGCAAAAAAATTACAATTAAAAAAATATATATACCAATGAACCATAATGGATCCTAGTCCTCCTTAAAAATTGAGAACTCTAGCAACAATTTTTGCATGAACCCCTGTACATATTAAATTTTGTTAAGGATATCTACTATAAACCAATGTGTACAACCTGTATACAGTAATGTTTTTATATAAATATTACTACTACTTTTTACAATGATCAGTAGAAATTTTTTGTTATAAATATTTCTATTAAACAAAACGTTTTCTCATAAAATTTTAGCATGCTTTAATAACCAGTGGAAGAACTGGTAGTTATCCAAAAACATTTATTTTATCTCACAACTATTGGATTTTTTTAGGAGCCGGTCCAACTCTCTTGGTCTCATCAAATATACGTGTTGGTATGTTATCATCAATATTGGCAAACTTTTTTTTTAAAAACATCTCCATTGGCCCAAGCTGGGCCAACCAAAAGTAGAATTTGCTTGAATTGTTCCGTTGAAACTTTTATTTTCTATCAGTGACGTATGGTTTGCTTTATATGTGATCTACTGCAGTTTTATACAATATATATTTTCAGCGATGCCTCATGTTTTTAGGATTTAATTGAAATCGTAATGGTGTTTAATTTATCATTTTTTATTTGTTATATTTTAACAGGCCAAACATAAGTGTCACTATTTATTTATTGTGTGCTATGAAATAAATTTAGTAATAATTGTCATCCTATATTTGCGGATACGTGTAAATAATTACAGATTAATTTCCTGAAACATTACATATTATTTTGTTTTCAAATATGTTATTTAAATCTGATTTTCAACATCACATGCCATTGTATGTCGTTTCTGGTTCAATTTTTGACCAGCACTTTTATAACGTGCCAGGTCTAAGTACTTTCATATACAGCTAATTATGGAAGATCTAACAGACGTGGAATACTAAGATTTTATGTGAAATTTAAAAAATAAGTTGACTAGTAGATCTTCTATAATTAGCGGCAATGTTAGTGCACTTAAACCAAAAATACTTGAGCACGCTCCCTCACGGGCTGTGTTTCCAAACTATAGGTGGAAGAACAATGATGTCAATGGCAGTCGAGTTGATGACGATGATGACGTTATATGGGCTTCCGGTGAAGTGCTAAGTCGTATTAGTTTCAAGGAGGAGTGAAGGGACGTTTCTCACAGGGTGTGGTCTGGATACCTAGGCGGGTGTCATCTGTAGTTTGGAACACACAGCCATGGTATCCTTGCCTCCCAGGTACTGAATGAATTGCTTAAGCTGGCTGTAGGTGCTTGATTGTCTTTGATGTGGGTTGTGTTTTGGTTCCTTGTTTTTGTTGCTAATAATGTTGGTGTATTTTTTCTTGGTGTTGTTACCCTTAGTTGATGTCATATTGCATGCTACCATATTGCATTAATAACCCCTATAAATGCATGTTAAAATAAGAATTTATATATCGTGTGTGGAAATATTATCAAGTTGAAATAAAATTATTGATTAAATGTGATGGTGCATAAAGCGATTTTTAAAAATATGTCGTAACTGTGTTTCTTTATGTATTTTGGATAATTCACGCATGGTGAATGTCATGATTTAATACTTAAACAACAGCATGACAATTTTTTAAGATGACATTATTTTATTGAAGTAAAAAACCTACATTTTAACAAAAAATGCTGGAATATAAATTCTATAACATAAGGTCTCAAGATGAGGAGATAACTTGTCGTACTTAAGATGACTAAAGTACATCTAGAATAAACATCTCTTTAATACATAAACGTATCGTCATATACGCACATTTCCAATTCATTAGCAGTAAAAAGTAATAACTAAACTGCATTTATATGGGGTTGTCAAATTTTTATAAAGCATGTGCATGAATAGCAAAAAAATTTTGAAACTGTATTGCATATCAACAAGACTTATAACGAAAGCTATACAGTTCAAAATTAATCTCCAATGATTAGCAATAAATGTGTTAGATTTGTGTCTCATTGTACCACATCTTGCTGATCATGGGTTCATTGCTACAAAAAAAATGTAGATAAATACTAATACTTGTTACTAACAATTTCTTGTCTGTCGTGCTCACCCAGTCTGCAGAAGCAGGTGAGCGTTATGAGTATGAACTTGAGCGCGAAACTGGATGAGCTACAGCGCGGCGACCGGCACCTGGAGACAACGGTTGCGCTATGCGAAATCCGCACCCAACTCCAGGAGCTGACAAAGTCGGTAGAGTCGTGTCAATCAGAGGTTTCGGAGGTTAAACGGGATATGGTAGCCATCAAACATGAGCTCGACACAGTGCAACAGGTCAAGGAAGAGATCGAAGAGCTACGGGAGTATGTGGACCGCCTCGAGGAGCATACGCACCGTAGGAAGTTGCGTCTTCTCGAACAGGTCAGTCCGGATACCCCCCAAAAAAGTAGGATAGTTTTTTTAGTTTGTTATTTATATTTTACATGATTGAAATAAAAAGTGTTAAGATTATAGAAAAAAAAACGAACAAAGACATTAGTCGCTAAAATCATCGGTACTTCTTCCGACTTCAGCTTATTATCTTTTCAGGTTCTAACGTCCGATTGGAACAACAGTGCTACTAGTACTATGAATTTACAGAGCAATTTATATTGTTCGATGAGCACTGTCAGCAGATTTATAGCAAGTATATTTGTGTAAAATCCACATATGTGTTCGGCATAAGACACGTGTGTTATTAAAACACTAGTTGAACCTTACTTTAAGTACAAAAGTAAATTTATAAATTATTTAACTCTGTTTTTAATTACTTGTGCTGGCAAATACTTTTGTACTTTTAAATTTGTGTTTAACAATTAAAAAACATCACTATTAATAATATATAAATAGCACTAATGCACTAATTTTCTGAACAAAAGAATTATATATCTTTCTGCACTAGTTCTGGAAAAATTACTTCTGAAAGAAGTCATTTGGTTTTTGAGTCGCGTCGGAAAGTGCAACCAATAATACTCAATCACAATATATAGTTAAAACACAAAATTGCTTCTTAAATCCCTTGTATTACGGGCATAAAACTAGTATGCCGAATTGAGCTTCTTTTGCACTACCTATAAGCATCTAATGTCGGTATCATCTGAATATTTATTCTCATTCCTGGGCCGTTAAATAAATAAATCGAAATAAAAAGTTTCGTTTGAACGACCAAAAGTTTTACTGTAGACTAAATAATTTCTTTTTTCTTTTACAGGGTTTGACGTTTTTCCTTTCGTATGCTATTCTCGCGGCGGTCCTAGGAATGCTACAATTTGGATACAATACCGGTGTAATAAACGCACCTGAAGGCAATATAGAATATTTTATGAAAGATGTATATAAATCGAGGTACGGAGAAGATCTGCAGGAAGAGGGTGTACAGAGGCTTTACTCTTTGGCAGTGTCCATCTTCGCCATCGGTGGTATGTTAGGTGGCTTCAGCGGAGGAATGGTAGCAAACAGATTCGGAAGGTACACACGTAAAAATTTTGTTATAAATTGAATGTTAAACTTTTTTTTTATTTACAGAAAAGGTGGCTTATTATTAAACAATATCTTGGGAATCGGCGGAGCAATGCTAATGTGGTTTACGAAAATGACAAACTCGTATGAAATGTTATTCTTCGGCAGATTTCTTATTGGTGTCAATTGTGGTAAGAACAATTTTATATTCTTTTGAGTGTAAAAAATTTGAACCTGTATTATATAAATTTGTATTTTAATTTGATCACTCACTTGCATAGTATTTAGTTAGTTTAGTTAGTCTGTTAACCATTTCCATCTAAACACGCAGAATTCACTTTAAGTTCTCTTTCTAAAGAAATCACAACAGTTTGTTCATGTCTTTGTTCATCATTATCATTAACATAGAGCCACAGGCCTGTAGTCAGTCGTTAGAGGCAGAGTTTTTTATAATTAAGGAAAAAAAGGTACTTTAACTAGAAAATAGAATATTTAATTTCCTCCTCTCCTCTCCATCCTTTGAAATCAATCTTTAAGTCAGTTCTTTCAAGATTCACTAGAGAGTAAAGTACTAAAACCCGTAAAAGGTTCTCATAACTAGAAAACCGCCTCCTGTTTAGCTTCATTTTCATATGCAGGAACACTGCAGAGTACCACTTAATTGTGACTTTCTTTTATGTTAATTCCACTTATGTTCTTCCAAAGAGTTATATGTCCTTCTGTGAGTTTGGTGTAACCCCTTTGTTTGCCACAAATTGACTCTAGTCAATGTGAATGTGAATGATGAAGTCGTCTGCGTTTTTTTTTTCTTTTATCTCCATGCATGCTGGTACCCACATCAATGTTATACTGTTTGTGCTTGCCAGTGGTGTGAGACTATAAAGACAATCCCACACCAGTTTGTGTAAGACTTTATCCTTATATTATATCCTCTTTTCCTTAATGCACTGGGGTAGGGATCTATTGCATATATTCCCACCTGGAAGATTGTAACACTTTTTTGATTATCTTTTGTGCTTTAGCGTGAGTATTTTCCAACTGTTTAATCCATGTGAGCTTACTGTCTAGGATACCTCTAAGGTATTTAACTTATGTGCTTTGTGGGCGTTCCATTTATTATGAGTCCCCTTGACTTACACAAGTTCATTGTTAAGGTCAAAGCAGTTTGCTTTCTATCTAATAGAGCCTTCTCATATTTACCTCTTATCACAATAACGAGGTCGTCCGCATAAAACTCCTCTTTGGGAACAGCCCCTTCTGGTTTTTGCTGTTACCTACTCATTACCTAGATTCGCTTTTATGTTGTGATTATTTAACATGATTTCTATCCAATATAATATAATAATTTCTCTGAATTCTAGCGCCTTTTCAATTGATCTATTTAGATTATGCAAGACTATTTCGGTCGATTTACCTTTTTGATAGGCATATTGATTTATACGTAGCTGGTAGCTAGTTTGGTTCAGTTCTAATGTGATTGTCTGCTATTTATTCCATTATTTTATGAAGAAGGATGATAGGCTTACAGGCCTATAAGATTTCAGTTTCTCTCGGAATCTTGGCTCCATTTTGGGTATAAAAACTACCCTTAACATCTTTCATACCTCTTGGATGTATTCCCTTGAGAGACTACTTTTGAATATTCCTGTTAAAGTTAGCATAAGGTTCTGAATTCTTCTTTATAATAAAGCGGGAACTATTTTGTCAGTTTTTACAGATTTTTAAACTGGTTGGTAAGTCCGATGCAGTAGGTTCTGGTATTGTTCCCAGTTAAAACGTTCGGAATTTCTATGTTCTTCCAATCATGTGTTAGGATTCAGTTAGAATTCATTTCAAAGCATATATGAATCTTGAGATGTGCCAACTTACCAACCTGGGACTTGCTATTGTTAGATCAAGTGTTGCTTTTATTATAATAATTTCATTCCTGCATTTAGGACACTCCCAACACTTTTATGTCTTAATTTTATATTTAATCTGTCCACTCAACTCACCAAATCCATCCAAATATTCTAAAGGCTATCCAAGAAATTCTTAGAAAATCAATAATAATTTGAGATTCAAAATTTTGAGAGTCAATGCTTCTTCACTTACATCAATGACCTTCTGAACAGATGACTTTGTATACCTATGATACCTCAACAGATGTGTGACAAATTATGTTATTTATATTATTTCTTGTAGGTTTAAATACTTCCTTGGTGCCCATGTACATATCGGAAATAGCGCCATTGAACCTGCGAGGTGGCCTTGGTACGGTGAACCAACTGGCAGTGACAGTGGGTCTTCTTCTATCTCAGGTACTTGGAATCGAACAGATCCTAGGAACAAACGACGGTTGGCCTTTTTTACTGGGGCTGGCCGTATGCCCTGCCGTATTACAATTAGTTCTACTGCCAATTTGTCCAGAAAGCCCACGTTACCTACTTATCACGAAACAGTGGGAAGAAGAAGCCAGAAAAGCCTTAAGAAGATTGAGGGCGAGTAATCAAGTGGAAGAAGACATCGAAGAGATGCGCGCTGAAGAAAGAGCACAACAAGCTGAGGCGTCCATAAGCATGATGGAACTGATTTGTTCGCCGACACTCAGGGCGCCTCTTGTTATTGGTGTTGTTATGCAGTTGTCTCAGCAATTATCGGGCATTAATGCGGTAATATTTTTTTAAGTTTTTATTAGGAAATAAATACTGATTTTTTTTTTTTTTGCAGGTGTTTTATTACTCAACGAGCTTATTTACGAGTTCTGGTTTAACGGAAGAAAGTGCTAAGTTTGCGACCATTGGTATAGGAGCCATCATGGTGGGAATGACTTTAGTGTCGATACCTTTAATGGACAGAACGGGCCGAAGGACGTTACATCTGTATGGCCTGGGTGGCATGTTCATTTTTTCAATATTCATCACTATCTCTTTTTTGATAAAGGTTTGTTGGACCCAACAAGATATTGAGTTACGGTGGTGGGAACCACTTATAAATAATTCTTCATGCTTTTCCGTAATGTCTAATACTTACTATCGCTTTGTAAAAGAGCCTCTTGGCTTGTTACCTGCAGAGGCTCCATTTTAAACTCAATAATATTGTATAACAAGTTATCTGATTTTCAACACATCACCTTTGGGAAAGTAACAAAAAAAATGAGAAAAATGTTAATGTTAAAAGATTACAGAAATATTTTTATTTATAATATTTATACAATCTTATCTGTCTACGTAGGAGCGAAAACACCTAAAAAGATCCCATTGGGAACCCATTATATTTATATAAAAATGCTAAAATAATGTAACATATTTATTTTTTTAACTTAGCTATAAAAGAAACTTAAAATTACTATTAACATTTTAAATATTGAACAATTACTATTAAAAAAAATTAAAAAATTATTTAAGTAATTTTAAGTTTCAAACAGGTATGTATTATATAAATTTGGGCAATAATCTAAAGATTATAAATTATTATAAACTTTAGAATATTGCGCAAAAACAATTTACTAACCCTGCACGTTTTTAACATTTTATTTCGCAACACCTAGCAGTTCGCTTTTTATTTTATTATTCTTTAAGTTTATACATATTAAAAATCAATGTATTTTTTCTAAATATCTGTACAACAGAAAAAAATTAGTTCGAATTTAAAATATGTTTCTTACATAAATTATTGGAAAAAATACATTTTACCATAACTTTTATTACACATTAGTCGTTCTTTCCAAATCCCATAAGTCCTGTTTACCATACACATTCATACGCTTACATACGCCTTGCTTTTTTATGCCCCTCCCTCTCTGCATACGACTTTCCTGACAGGTTGGTGGAGGGACACGCTGTATATATAGTAGCTACAAACACAGCTTGACACTGCAAGCCACAAACCCCCTTACAAATTGAAAAAAAAAATCCTGTCTCCACTTTACATATACCATACACATAATATACACCACTGCATGTCACACGTTGCAAAACCTTTATTAGAAAAATGGTTGCACTTAATTACCATGTACGTTCATCATCAACGTACCATTTCAGTAGACTTTAGAGTACAGCCGACACTCTACTAACATGAATCATGTTATATTTCATTTTTAAATTCTATGGCTGTTGTCCAAATAATGAGACACTTTAAAAATGAATCGTTAAGTATTTGGACTACAGTTAAAATTTAGATTTTAGACTTTCATACAAATGCTTGAGGATTGTTACAAAATTTACGATTGGGTATTAAAAGCATTTTAATTTGATGAACAAAAAATTAAGGCTTTTAAAATATTTTTGAAATAAAATTTGTTTATACATAAAAATAATCCTCGAACAAGTATTTATATATATTTTACGCTTATTTATACCTAACAATAGATAATGTTCTGAAATGTATATATCTACTTGAACGAAAAGCTACATGAACTAGAACTAAAAAAAGATGTGATAGAACCACTTCAAAGCTTACGCTAAGCTGCAGCCATTTCTCAAATTGTTTAATGATAAAAAAATATGATCCTGCGTAGAAATTTTAAGTTTACAAGTGTCCATATCTCCCCATCTGTCGGGAAAGAACACCATTACTACTGCCTGATAGGAGTTTTTTGGCTACGTGCAGGAAATGATCGACTGGATGTCCTACCTCTCCGTGGTTTCGACACTCAGCTTCGTGGTCTTCTTCGCCGTGGGCCCTGGATCCATCCCATGGATGATCACCGCAGAGCTCTTCTCCCAGGGACCCAGACCCGCTGCCATGTCTATCGCTGTTCTCGTCAACTGGCTTGCTAATTTCCTTGTAGGCATCGGTTTTCCCAGCATGAAGGTAAGTCTTTTTTAATAGTACTGTTATTACTATTTTTAATGTATATTAAATATAGCTTCAAATACTATATGATTTTTTTTTGTTTTATTGGATAATATTACTATTTGACTATCTTTAAGTGTATAGAATTAAATACAAAAAGTTTACTTGACTGATGTGACTGTGGCTAGGTCTGTGCTACCTTCCATCAAATTTGATTTATTCACTACTTTCTTAATT
>JAUIMW010001206.1:0-13298 GCA_033557785.1 Enochrus cinctus
AAAATTTATAATATAGGTAATATTGTAATTTCGTGGCTGAAGGACTTCGGTCGGTGGCCATTTGGTTGAATCCAATAGACTTTTTTTTTTATATTTTATTTTTACGACGCCATTTAACGTTTTTAATTTTTCTATTATTGATTTATGTAGTTTCTCACCCAGGGTCTGTGGGAAAGTTTTGACTATGAAAAGGGGTTCGTGGGTCAAAAGACATTGGTAACCACTGATCTTTACAGATAAATTAAATGATTAAAGATTTAGCTAACCTTGTGTTAGAACTTCATCCTTCTTCAAGTATTCGTTTGAAATTAGGTCGTTTTAATAAATTTTTCCCAATTAAGTTCAGATATATTTAAGCTCATCCCTTTTCAGTACATCTGATTTGTTTTTTCTTAGCTGAAAATCAGAGTGCTCTACTTATAGATAAATTTAGAAACACTCCAATAATACTACATGTTGGTAGCAACGATATTGGTTTGTAGCTACTAGCATCAGCTTTGTCTCGTCTCTTGAAAACTGATAAAAGCTTTGTTCTCATCTTAATTCTTGGAGTCTTCCAGTTTGTATGTTTTTTTTAAGTGTGTGTGGAATATGGACACATTTACAACATCGATGACTTTTTATAGCTTCGCTACCCTCGTGGCGTCTAATAAACTCAGTTATGAAGAATGCTGGTAATTAATGTATATAAATATATAATTGATAAAATTAAGGCAAAATAAACACTATTAGCTTCATATTATAAAAACCTTGATCAGGAAAAATTAAGATACAAAATAATAGGGAAACATTTTTTATTTATAATAACATAGCTATTATTTACAGCATGAAAAAAATCAGCATACAAACAAAAATTACACTAGTCACTTATTTACTTGAAAAATCCCTAATATTTCTATTTATATATTAAGACATAAAGAAAAAAAAATCAGCAAAATATATTAAGTTATTTTTCTCAAAATAAAATTTATAATTGTTTTCATACTTTCAAAATTTCCAATATGTAATTACAAATTTGTTTAAAACTAATTATAAAATTGGTGAAAAGCTAATGGATTTAAAATTTCTAACTTTCCAAAAAATTATCAAAATCCATATTAGAACAATTTAAAAACAATTGTAAAAATGTAGATTTATCTTTTAAAAATTTTTCTTGCCTCCTTTTCAATTCCTTTTTATTATTTCATAAAAAACGTCTCACATTGCACCTTTTTTAATGTAGGCACCAAATAAAAAAATTATGTTCATCTATATAAATAATTCTATTAATATTTTTTAAAAGGTATTTATTCCCTTAATTATTATATAAAAAAATTAAATGAAATAACCAAAAAAAATAAGCAAAAAAATTTTTGTAGTTGCTCTGTAAAGTTGTTTCGTTTACCCAACAGTCTCAAAAAAATGTACTTTTTACTGGGCTAAGTTAAAGGGGAGGTTATTAGAATATATGGCTGGGCTAAACAGAGGTGAGACGGAAAGATTAATCGTCATAGTTCTGAGACAATAGGAAGTTAGCCGCTAAATTTTCATTCTTCTCACAAGCAAAGTAAGCTTGCACGACTAGATGTTCGGGAAAACCTAAGGCCTTCAACCTTTCGATGGCGTCTTTATCTTGTGGTGTAATTTGGATCATTCCCTGGGGTAGGTTCCCAGATACTGGTCCCCCTAAAAACAAAATATTAATTTAATAACATAAACATTTGAAAAAAGTTATAATTTAAAGTTTATAGGTTTGTCATTCAAAGACCAAATTACCTGCTCCCGGAGTTCCTGTAACAGGACTTTGCTGCGCTCCAGCTCCAGCAGTAGGCTCATTCAGCATTCTTACAAAAGATTCCTGATTTTGAGAAATCAATTGTAAAAGAGCCGGATTAGTCTGACCAATTTGCTGCAAAACAGCGTTTAGGAGTTGAGGATTCTGCTGAATAACTTGGCGCATCTGCTGAAACTGTGGCTGTGCCCTCAAGAAAGCTAAGGGGTCGGCTTCATCTGATTGTCTTTCATCAATTGCCGACATATCTGCCGTTTCGTTTACCTTAAAAGATGAATAAAAAAATGTATGACAAGTAACTGACTTAATTTTAAAATTGACAAAAAATTATCAATTTTCATGGCATACTTACAACTTCTTGCTCGTCTATAACAGGAATTCCATTAATAAGGTATTCTACAGCCCTATCAGGGTTATTAAAGCTAGCTCTTAGCGCCTGTTCAACTTGAGGCCTGTCGTAACCCATATCTATGATATTTTGCACCATTGTTTCATATTCGCTGCCCATTAGGAGGGTGGATTCAGCTAGGTTCGCCCTCAGTGGAGTAGAAGCTGTGTTATCTGTTGCGCTGGATGGGGTTGTCGTGGAAGCGGGTGTTGTTGCAGCGGGGGCTGGAGTTGCAGCGGGGGTCCTGAAATAAAATTTACCTTATTAATAAAAATATTTGTAAATAAATATTTTTTATCATTATACAAAAAAGAGTTGCAAACTAGTTACATGTATATAAAATAAAGGCAATGGAGGGATCTTCCAAGTCTCACTTTGCTGAGAATTAAAATCGGAAATAATTGAAAAAAGCTAGCCTACCGGAGTTACTATTATGCAGGGTGTTGTGCCACAAAGTAATGAAAAACATAATAAACAACACATCAGTTCCAAAAACATCTTTGACTTCACTTATAAATTTGAACTTGTCATTATGACAACTTTAAAAAACTTGTTTTTTTTATGTAATCTCTTGGAATAGAATTTATTTGGCAGCTAATACATAAAATGGACCCAAATCTGATGAATGTTATGCAATTAGTAGCATTTATCTGCATTTTTTACTGACATGCTACAACAAAATGTAGTACATAAAAATATTGTTGTTAATGTTATAAATAATAAGTCCATTTACAAAAATTTTGGGGTGTTATTTTTTTCTAAAGGATGCTAAACAAAATCTAAAATAAACTTCTTAAATGTCAACATATCAAAAAAATTCTTCTTTTTTTAAAATTTAATCTTTAGACATTGAGTTTAAAATTCCTTCTAGAGATCCAAAGCAATGCATTTACATATGTGGAGAAAACTATTCTTATAAATGTCAATCTGTAACTCACTGTGCTAATCAGTGACAAGATCTCACACAATCGAAATTATAAGTGCATTGTTCATTCATAAGGCTTTTGTGAACAAAATGAGTGTTGCAATCCATCGTTGCATTGGCAACAGAGGGATGTGAGACCTATTTTAAGACTTTATTTTTTTTATAGAAGTCAGATTCATGGTTCATTATGACGTTCTCAAATTAAATCTATTACTTCTACTTTTTATCTTTCCCTTAAGCCGAAAGTTTCTGTAGAAGAATTAACTTTTTTAATTTCGAGAATGCTATATGACTAAAAAGGATTTTAAAATGCTTTGAGCAAATTTTTTTTAAATAAGACAGTTCACATGTGGTAGTCAATGAGTGAAAATGTAACAAAAATTTACCTATAAGTTTAAATTTAGCGAATTTAGAGAGAAAAAAGAAAGACCAAACTTCATCAAACTCTGGTCTTTCTAAAAGTTCTACGCCAAATCTTACATAGTCTGTAATTATTACCAATGTAGAAAACTACTTTAAAGAAAAAATAATTGCATAACTCCTAAACAGCGTATTATAGCAACAGGAAAACCTACATCTATAATTTGAATAACTGGCTACATGTTAACATTTTAATCAATATTAGCCAAAGGGTTGCTCTATAAACATAGAAATTACCCGTCATACGCAAGTGAAACTGAGACCTATTCCTTGTGCAAAATGCAACATATTCACCCACACCACAGAAAACCACCAAATGGTTTTTCTACAGCTACGAAGTCCTGGGATTTCGCTATAAATTCAAAATCACAATTCCTCACCAGCTTTCCCTCCATCGGTCTCTCGACCATTTTTGTCTGTTTAAGAAGATTTTCGCTTGGAGACGGTTAATATAATTGCATTCACAATTGGTTTTTGTTTTTTGGAGGTTTTGTTGGTTGTTTGTCTTTAGTGTGTCAATTACATTGATGAAGTATGTGTTTCATTCGCTTATAAATTTATGTTTTTTTTCTTGTTGTATGTATTGCATAGTTTTGTATCTTTTTGTTTGTCTAATCCTATCCCTCTATATTTTCATATATTCTTTCTAACCTTATCTCTCCAAGACCAACCTAAATTCTTCCTAGAGAATTTCACAGCACACAAAAACTAAAATATGTAGGTATTAAAAAGATACACAATTTTTAGAATAAATTTTTGTTTTTTATTTGAAAACTCTAACATTTCTATTTTTACGCAATCTTAAGAATTGCTTGCTACGCTTGTTTCGACGTACACAAAACTTTTATATTCATCTCGATTTTTGACAGCGCAACCCGAAATTCTTGGTCAACATTTTTTAAGTATGACCACTTATCATTTTTAATTAAAACAAGAGTTGAAAAACTTTGCTCACATAAATATGTGGTCGAAAATGGTAGTAGTGTTAAGATTGCTTTGTTGGAAATGTGAGGATATTCTTTCTTAGCATTAATCCAGAAAACATCTAATGGAACTTCAAAGTAGTGAAGTTTTCAAGTCATGTCATTATTTAAATCTTTAAAGCACTGCCTCTGCAAATTTGAGAAGAATTTGCAGAGACAGTGCTTCCGTAGAATCTATTTCATTGGTTGCAAAAGAATTTCTAATCCAATCGTATTGTTTTGTATTAATGGAATAAAAATATTGATTAAATGTTGTTGCGCCAGATCCTCAAATAATTGTTTGTTTTCAATTGCACTATGGTTAGTCCTCTGGTACATTTCCAAACATCCTTTTTGCAACTCATTTTGCAAAAGTTTAAGTTTTTTTTTTCAATATTTGTAATTGGTCGGAGGACGTTAATATATTCTCATTTTGACCTTTTTTACATTTTTTTATTAAGTTCATTCAAAATGCACGCACCTCGTGACTGAGCTCAAACAATCTAGCCAAAACTTTGCCTAGGAATAGCCAACGAATTTCAGTATAAAACAAACAATAAGGATTCATATTCGGGTCCCATTTCTGCAAAGAGTATTCCAAAGATTCGCGAATTTAGGGCTCTTGATTTAATTATGTTATTTTAATGCATTAATTGATCGTGTTCAAAAGTTCTAAATGCTAACAACATGCGAGAAGAAGTACTGCGCTACAGAACTGGAATGTTTGGCGGTGGTTTTTGCTGTGAAAAGATTTCGTTGCTACTTGGAGGGCACGAGGTTCAGTCGTGACCGATCATCATAGTCTGATTTGGTTGCATAATTTAAGGGACCCGTCGAGTCGTTTGGGTCGGTGAATCTTGCTGTTGCAAGCCTATGACTTCGACATCGTGGACCAAAAAGGAAAATATCATGTAATCCCAGATGCTCTGTCCTGGATGTCGCGATGATTGAGATGGAGAAGGATAATCAAGATGAGTGGTACCGCAGAATGCGTAGGAGAATCCTGGAGAAACCAGAAAATTATCCCCTGTGGAGAGTGGAGGGGATGAAGATGCTGAAATGTTGGAAACAGGTGATTCGGCGTAAATTATGACTGGACACCTGGGGTACTTTAAGACCAGGTCTCGAGTTGCGCAGTCCTATTACTGGCCTGGCATGAGCGCCGACAGTGCCAGGTACGTGAGGAATTGTGGAGTGTGCCAGGCGGAGAAGCCAAAACAGCGAGCTCCCGGCGGAATGATGGTCAGTCGAATGGTAAACCGTCCATGGCAGTTTGTTTGTACTGATCTGATGGGTCCTTTTCCCCTATCTTCTCGAAGAAATAGATTTCTACTTGTTGTGGTGGATATGTTCACAAAGTATACCCTTCTGTTCCCCATAGCGGGAGCAACTGCGTCTTCCGTAAAGAAACATATAGAAGAGGATGTGTTCTTGGTTTATGGCGTGCCAGAATATTTGGTGTGCAACAATGGGAAGCAGTACATAAGTGGAGCTTTCCGCAAGATGTTGGAGAGGTACGGCTGTAGAATCCTGACGACGCCAAATTACTACTTCCAGAGCAATTCCACAGAAAGGGTTAACTGCGTCCTTAAAACGATGATACGATCCTATCTAAGAGACAACCAGCGAGACTGGGACACTAATTTAGCGCTTTGAGCACCTGTACCCATGAAGTCACTGACTATACGCCAGCCTTTTTGAATTTTGGAAGGCATGTTACGCTATCCGTCGTGCCGGTTACTGGAGAAACCTTGACCGTGAATCCGGAAATCGATTTCGCTTCACGAGAGGAATTGGCGCAGCGCTCCAAAGATCTTGTGGAGGTGTAGAAAATAGTTCGACGGCAACTTAGAATGGCCTATGAGAAGAGCGCACAGAGGTACAATTTAAGGAGACGTCCAGTGGAGTTTACCATTCGGCAGATAGTATGGAAGCTGAACTTCGTGTTGTCTGATGGAGGAAATTATTTTTCTGCCAAATTGGCCCCAAAATTTGTTAAGTGCCACGTGGTTGGAAAGCTTTCACTGAATGTATATGAGCTGGAAGCGATCGAGGATGGCAAAAGACTTGGCACCTATCACGTGCAGGATTTGAAGCCTTGGGCTGGCGAGGGTGAAGCCCAGGACGAGTAATTTCGCCTGGCTTAAGTAAGACTACTTCTTGCTGGCGGAAAAACCAGGAACCAATGGTGTGGTCACCCTTTAGGTTCAATTCAGGATGAAAATAAATATAAAGTGAGTCCATTCCAGTTTTTTTCCTGGAATGAGATGAATTGGGTTGAATTTTTCGTCTCAATTAAGACTTGGGTTAATTTTTGTGCGACCAACTATTTTGTTGTGTTAAGAAATGAATTAGAAATCAGCGTTTGTTTTATGTCTGCTCGCACATTTTATTGTAACTAAATTTAAGAATTTATTATCTTTGAAGCTAAAAGTTTCATTATATCAGATTTCATTATTAAGGCCTTTTATTTTGTTAACTTTTCGGATGGGCATTTTCTTTCACTTAATGTGGATAAGACTGAAATTATGCTGATAGGTAGCTATGAAGTTTCAGGGCTGATTTGAATATTACTTTGAATGGCCAAAGACTAGAGATTGTCGATGAGTGTGTAAGTCTCTGGGTGACTCTTGACTCAAAGCTTAGGTTTAGAAAACATATTACAACGTGCATTCTCTGGTCTAAAACTCAATATGGCAAATAGAGCGGATTGGATCATGATTTATAAAAATAAATTGTATTGAGCTTGATGAAGACATTTATTATTATTATTATTAAATGTCAGTTTCAAACCTTAAGCTTTTGTCATCGCTCATAATAGATGGTGCTACTAATAACCTTCTTCATCCGATTCTAAGCATGTTTCGATAATGAGCACGACTTTGGGTCCCTATTAGTGTCGATAATTGGAGTTCTACTGTACTTTAAAATAAATTGAGAATTGCTTAAGTAGACCGGACAGGATCTCTAATAAAAATATTGTTTTCTTCAATTTCCTCTTCAGGACAATTTTCTTTGAAATTTGGAAATATATCAAAATTATATATTATTTTCTTTTAAAAATTTCTCAATTATAAAAAAAACTTCTTTTGATGTAGTATTGCCCTCAATGGCTTTGCAGAAAAACTAATCTTCTAGCACGTCTATTTGTGTAGATCCCCTGGTGGACGTTATTTCATTTAGAAATACCTCTTTATTGAAGTAGAATAAAAATAACCTGCACCTGGAGGACATTCCACGTCGCCCAGATCACCAGAGGGTCCTTCTTTATTGAAGTAGAGTAAAAATAACATGAAAAAAGAATATCAGGGGGTCTGGAGGACATGCAATGTCCTGCAGATGCACTGCCATCTACGTTCTTCTGATTGATAATTAAAGCTTTCTTTAATATTCTTATTTGTTTGAATTTGTTTAAGTTTAATCACTCGATAAGAAGAAGGTAATTAGTGACCAAGAGAATTAAGGAAGTGTAGGTAAGAGTAGCAAGGTACTTGGAGGACATTCCATGTCGTTCAGATCCCCTGGTGTCCATCAGAGTAAATAATAAATTACATATATAGTAGATCCAGCTTTACTAGATCATATAGTGAAATTATTATAAAATGAACCAAATAATTCATGAAAAAATTAGCTCATAGAAGAAAACATTGCGGAGATAGAAGGAACATAGGAGAACAGCATTGTTATAAAGGGTACGAAGGTGAAGGTAGGGACATGAATGGAGAGGCAGGGAAAACTCGCAGCGAAAAGCTCGGTTTAAAAATACAGCTTGCGTTGCCTTGACAGGTTACAACCAAGCTTAGACCAGACAAAGCAATAATAGCTGCAAAGATGAAAAACACATAAAACAAGGAGGAAGTAATGAGAGCAGTAAGGAAGCTAAAGAGGACGAAAATATACAAGGGACATTGCCAAACAAGAGAAAGAAGGAAAAATCAGTCAAAGATGGCTACAAGAAAATTGTGATAGATGGAAACACAGAATTATGGAATGAATATGGCAGAAGACGTGTCAGGCATAAGGACGTCAAAAAATGGAGAGACTACAGGAGGAAACTGACGCAAGAAGGGTGGATGGATCTAAGTAGTACGACTAGGCACAAAAACGACATGAGATTGGAAAAACGAAATAGATGTGCGACCTGGAAAATAAAAACCTGGATGGTAAGAAGGAGGAACTGAATGAGGAGTTTGAGAGTGCTGAACTGTACATTTCAGGAATAAGAGAAAAAAATGGGAGAAAGTATTATTGAGTTTGAAGAGAGAAATTTATTGATATATGAGTAGTCAGCGAAGAAAGAGCAGCAGCAGGAGTGGAGTGCCTAAAAAATAAGACATGGAGGGAACGACATGGAAGGCCCAGTATTTCAATTGCCAGTAATCTGTTAGTAATCAAAACCAGCAGTTACATAGTGTTAGTTTAATTGAAAAAGTATATTTCAAACACAAAACTGATAGTAGTCTGTTAGTTATCTTAACTACTACTTTAAGTGCCAATAAAGTGATAGTAATTGTTAGAGATATTAGATCTAACAAGAAAACAAAAGAAAGTCAGAGTCAGACCAAACCATTTTGAAGAATGGGACGACGAAATTTTTTTTTAAAGGTTTAAGCTCCCAAAATTAACAGTTCATTATATACTAAAAGAAATACAAGATGAAATTGAACATTTAATTAATAGAAATGATGCATTATCACTAATAAATCTCTAAATTATTATTGACTGCGTTTTTATGCAACAGGGTCTTTTTTGCAGTGGCTGCAAGTTCAGCAAGAAATGTTGATGGCACACGACGCAAATATTTTTAGAAATTCAACAATTAAACGTCAATTTGAAAATGATAACTTTGACAACAGTTTGTTTGAGATAAAGTTTCCAATTATCTTATAACTCCATTGGGCAATTTCAGAAATGAACGTGAAGTTTTGTACAATGAATCACTTATACAGACTATGAATGAGGTAGAAAGGTCGTATGGGGTGTGGAAGAGAAGACTTGCTTGGCATTAGGATTAAGGTTAAACAGTTACTGTCATATTACATAGTATAGTTTGCAATGAAAGTGAGAGGGTGCCACAAGAATAAATTACGATAACAATATTTCAAATCCAGCATATAAAATTTTAAAAAATATAAAATTTTCTTCTTACAGCTTTAACAATTTTCGTCGCTGCTGACAAAACATTAGGGGATAAAGGTAAATTCAAACTGTAAATAGTGCTGATGACTGATAGAGAGATAGGAAGCTCTATACTCGACCAACAGGCAGAAGAGCTTAATGATGTTATGAAAATTTTCTAACATATTTTTATGAAAATTTGTCCACACCCATATTATGAATGTAGGCACTATTGGAGTGTTTAGAGGGATCAATTAGCCAAATTAACTTTTATAAGACCTATGCTCATAGCTAAGACTCAATGGACGTTTGGATCGAATCCACATCGTTTCAGTCAAAGCGACTCATACCACTATAGCCATCCCGACCTTTTACTTATTACTAATAAAATGACAATAGCATCGACTCTGAATGCTCTCCACCGCGAAACTGATTCTCAAAGGATTCTCTTAATCCCTTAAACCTTTCTGATGCAACCACGTACAAAGTCAGGCAAGGATGACATAAATTATAAGCGCACAATCGTAAGTAATTTAGCGGCTTACGAAACGTTGCCAGTGCAAGCAGACACAAGGAATAGTACAACTAGCACATAATTGCCTGGTCGATATAATACTACAAAACAAACAAAAACGGTGAGGTTTATACGCAAATAGCGAAACGCTATATATTTAGAGAGAGTATTAGCGCTTTAATTCGAACCTTGTTATGTTTAATACACAATTATCCTTTGTCTTGGATAATTACAACGTTACCATAATTTCTCTCTCTCTCTCTCTCTCAAGAGTCGCCGAAAAGTCCTAATTATATATCGAGATTTATACAGTTTAGCCCGCCTTGATTAATCATAAAAGCCATTGCGACATTTTAGTGCGAGCTCATCGCGGAAATCATGTGCAGACAACGACGCAGATGTTTCATTCCGCGACACCCGGAGCACGGAGGGCCCGGACCGGAGACGTCCTTTGTTTAATCTCGATCGAGTTTTAAGACTCGCAGTTTTCCGCGATGAATGTCATCACAAAGAAATAAAGACCTTACCATTCCAGACGCTCGCTGCTGGTGCCGTTTCATTAGATTTTATATGTTTTTTATCCGTTTTAAGTCAAACGAAAAAAATTATGTCTTTGTGTGGAGACGCGGTGGATTATGAAAGCAATAAATCTTTTCCATTTGATTGAAAAGTCAATGAAAGATTTGGATGATTGATGGCAACCAACGTTTCCGCAGATAACAGATATGGGTTAATGACTTTATGTTATATTGTTTGTGACTTTTCGCTTGTACTCGTATGTGATATGGATTTTCTCACTTTGATCCCTTTCGATCGATTTAACTATTTTAAGCTTCTCTTTACACCCAAAAAACCTTGAGAGCTGCAAATTCCATGTAGAATTAACAGCACAAAAAGATTGAAGATTACTCAAGCAGAAAAAAGTTGTAATCCTTTAAAAGCAAGCCGAAAAAACAGAGAAAATTCACTTTAAAATAAATTAAAATCAAACAGACAATCTCATGTTCATTTTGAGTTTCTTATATAGATTTCCGGCGGCGGCCGGCGCCGGGGGCTTGGGGGCGGAATGAAACAGTGTGCTTCGTCGTAAAATTACTTAAATAAATAACCAGCGAAGAAGCATTCTGAGAGAGCCGGCTCTCGGGTGCGAAACATGGCTTGAACCTAACGAACTTTATTGGCATTACAGCCGACGGTGCTTTATTATAAAATCTTTTATTGGGTTAACATTCGGTGGTAGTGGGCGCCGTCGAATATAATTTCTAATTTAATTGTGCCCCTGGGTTGAAAGATTGAAACCGCGCAATCTTGTGGACGGCCTCGCGGCCTGGTTCATTACTAAACAACGCGCGCGGCTGAAGTGGTGTTCCCTTATTCAAAAATTCAGAAGAAAATATTCGTTGATGTTCCCAATTCCACTAGTTCATCCACCATTCCTGCAGGTATACGATTTTTGAATGTAATTTTGACATGCTGCTTTCAACAGCGTAACAGATGTCATTTGAGGCACACAAAAACAAGGAAAACACGTATCCAATCAAGATAAATGGATTCGGAAAAAAAAGAAGTAAAGTTGATATGAAAATCCGTATTGAGTCGTAGAGCTCGCGTTCCAACTGGACTTCCAATCGAAGGGATGAAATATTTAATTCCTTTACATCAGTATGATATAGAGTTTAAAATCCTCCAATATATATTTCCGGTTACAACCGCGAATTCAATTTCAGAGGCTTATCACTTAAAAGACCGTGTCGGCGAGTCCCAATATCAAATACAGAACACTATAAATTCAAATTTAGTTCCCAGTTCAAACAAATTTTATTCCGATATGTAGGCAGTAAAACGTCGAGTGTAAAAGAGCCAGCGACCTCACGCATACACGCATTCTCCCGTTTCTCCTTCGTCTTCTTATAAAAGAAGGACAAATATTGATTCTCATAAATGTTTAACGGACGGAATCGAAGTCATATGCCTACTTGTTTCGAATCAATATTTGAACAGCCAAAGCCGAGATCCATTGAAATATTTATGTATAAATAGGTGGCTTCATATCAATATTATATTAACTCAATCGGATATCGGTATCATCAAAATGTTCACAAACAAAGGGAAGACAGAATCCCTTTCAGCTGCAAACGATTTTTTATTATATTTATATCCCCATGCTGAACTAAGGTACGAAATGATTAGAGGTCCACAAAGAATATTGTTAATACGTCCACTCAAAAAAACGCGAGTGTTTCTATTTCACTCGGTTTATGATGATTTAGAAAAGACGTGGACGCATGACGTGAAGATCCCTCCGCAAGTAAAAACCACTGAAAAGGATTCTGAACTGCCAACATAACGCAAAACGAAATCCATCAACCCACGCACGCGAAGCTAATCCTTTGGAAAGGTGGCCCGACTATTCCTTTTACCGAGCGATCGCTTGTAAAAGAAATACTTGACGTCTTCTCCGAGTTCGACGCCATCCGTGACCATTAAGGAAGTCTTTTCTCCCCGAACGCACGAAAACAATACTAACTGAGCTTTGATGCGGAACAAGTCGATGTATTATTTAATTTGTTGTCAACGATTTCTTTCTGTACATTGTCATCCTTGTGCTCCATCTCTTTTTGCTTAGGTTTGTGAAGGCGGCGCCGAAATTGCTTCTTTGGCCTATTTTAATTATTTGGAAGTGTTTTTGGATTCAAAGAATATTTACTTAACAACATCTAGTTTCCAGGATTTATTTTAGAGGGGTACAGATTATAATACGAGAATTTACATGGAGTTATCAAAAACATATGTCAAAATACCAAATATCAAAATCTGTCCAAATCCGCATGATGCGCTACTAAATACAGGGTGATTACCTTCGACGGCGACAAACTCACGCCTCCAAATGTTCTCGAAAGTTAAGGGTGACCATAACCGCATTAAAGTACCAGTACAAGAGTATTGACAAAACATTTTCTTCCAATTTCTGAGTGTGTTGCGTTGATGTTACAATTTCAAAAAATTATCGGTCGTAGAGCCTTAGGTTCATTTGATTCGTATTATACATCTCTCAGTATCCTTCCTCAGTCATGAGTCGCTTTGAAAGGTTGGGCTACCATGCTCAAACTTGACCCTTCTTACAACGGATAAAGTATAGAGTAAGATATTTGCTTTGTTTTGGAAACTAAAGTGCATTAGAGTTAGATATGTGCGTTATT
>JAUIMW010001207.1:0-13286 GCA_033557785.1 Enochrus cinctus
TTCCAGTCCGCCGCAACAATACCTACGCGTTAAAATAAATCGAATTTCAGTTTGCATCTCGCGGGTTTTGCGTCACACCCCACAAGACTTTTTGCATGTTATCCGATTGGTAAATTCGTCCGATATTTACCCTTTGTTTTTCTTGTTTGGTCAAGTTGAGATAGAATCTTTTATAGTTAGAATACACTTCTTTCATTTCCTCATCACCTGTTCTTTTAAGTGAATCATGGATGAGTCTCCTTTACTTGTTTTAATTCATCCGAAATCCCTAACTGATCGATCTTCTTTTTCTTTTTCTTCAAGGGGATACTGGCAAAATGATGAAACTGGAAAGTAGCCAGAAAGTTCCTAAATTTGGCATTTGGATCGTCCTCCAAGTTGCCTCAGTACTTCCCCCATCCACTTCTACCTCAATCACTTGAGCCATATGATCGGACACACTTGTAGAGTACGTGTATGCACTAAAATTTTGATTTTACTTAAATGTGTTTCAATATTTGTTTTGGGAACTCCATAACGAAATTATTTTTAAATATGGCACCTCCATTAGAGGCAATTTTTGGATTACTTTTCTCACCTTTGGTCAGCAAAGTTTCCCGATCTTAATGGTAAATATTTCGAAAAACTTTCCATTGGAAGAAAATACTATTTAAGCAAAACAGTGAATGGATTTTCAAAATTATAATCCAATTAAATATATATTAAATTTATGTTAAATACTTGCAAAACTAAACATTTTTTTAAATTAAAATATTAAAATTAAATAAACAACAACTAGAAAATAAATTAATTGTGAAAATAAACATTAGAAAAGGAACCATTTTGACGCTGTAGAAAAGTAAAATGGCTGTGCGCTAAATCTTGGTCAATTCATTAATTTTCAGAGCAATGAGAGGAGAGGAAATTATGGTTTCCTTCATTTAAATGATAATAAGAAGTTTGGTGAAAACCGGTAGGATATGTTTGATCTATCTCGTTAAACTAGAACTGTTATAACTTTTTGACTTTTTTAATGAATATTTTTGATGCAGATTAAAAACTTATTTATTCTAGTTAATAAATTTGTTTTGTAATTCGTCCGTAAGCGAAATTCGTGTGGGAAAATGCTAGGAGAGGAAAAGAGAGGGAGTCAAGCTCGGAGAACGGGAACGAACGTGCCCGTGTATATTCCCATTTTAAGATTATGGTTGCAAATGTTGCAGTAAAGAATATTTATACCCGGCAGTTTTAACCAGAGCCCCGACTCGAACCATGGAGCCCACGCACACGCACACACCGCTTGTCATAATAATTTCGCACCCATTCCTTTCCATTTAAACATTATTTATTTCTGCTACCTCTGCTCGGAGATTATAACGGAGCAATCTGTCTTCAATTTCTTCTAGCTAACATTCTGTTATAATAGGTGGCGATGATTAGTGACTGAGTTTTCCAGCTCAGCTGGCGAACGGGTTTTTCTAGAAATGGGAGAAGATTAGCCTCTTTTCTTCGCGTGAAAAAGAATCGTGCTAGCATAATAGAAACGTGGTCAAATGAAAGTTTCTTAAAACTTATAATTAGCTATTCTTATCTGGCATGTTGTTTGTATGATATATGCCATTGCTTTTAGAATAACTTTACTAACTTACTGTATGAAATGGCTATACTCCCCCAAGGTAACTTAAATAAAAAGCGCGGCCACAAGGAAAATTTAACTCGTTAAAAGGAACCTTGTTCTCGACACATTATTCGGTATTTGAGTTCGACTTGAAGCGATCTTTCAGTTAACTTAGTAGTCAATTTACGATCTCTAAATAAAGAATGAAGGAAAAATAATAACGAACGCCAATTTTACTTATCTTTAGTTATTAAAGCTTCATTTAAATTGACATTAAAATTCTTTAAGAAGCCCAAATCAATTAGGATAATTTACATAATATTTAGCAATTTGATAATAAACTTAGAGAATTGTTTTACGTTCTCCTCTCACGTTTTTATTGCGAGCTTTGTTTAAAAACGTAAATTAAATGCACGTATTGTTTCACAGCAAAATATCTTAATGTTTTTTATAGTACAAAATACTTGAAAAACTAAAATTCTTGAACATTCAGTGTAATACCACCATTATATTTATGCAAATAGAGTTAAAAACAATCTACAAAAAATCGAACAAAAATTGCCTTTTAACGTGAGCTGATACGAATCTATTGTGTAATGACAATGTACCACCATATGAAATCATAAACGGATATTATATTTACTGAAAAAGTAAATAAAAGACCTCCGTTTAATAGCATTGGTGCATGATAATTCCGCATTAATAAAACCAATAAATATAACTTGTTTGATTTTTAGTATTAGTAACCATAACTTTTATTCATTTATGTTCGTTGCTACTCCATTTTTGCTAGCTGTTGGCTCGAGACTTTAATTGGTAGATGATTGAAGACCATCCCTACTCATGACACTCTCTTATGGGTTCTGACTTCTCTACACCGAATATAATATTCCCTGAAATTGACTCTGTTATTATTGTTATTTATTTATTTAGTGGAATGAAACGAGCAAAATGAATTCCACTAACTGATGGGACTACTGGCATCCCCTATGCAAAAGGTCAACTATTTAGAATAGTTGATGGAAAACAATTCCAATGCCAGACTGTCTAATTCTGATTAAAAATTGCCCCAAAGCAGCGTTCCATTTCCCTAATAACGAGACAGATATTTACATCTCTTTCAGTTATGGATTATTATTCTTAAATATTTGACATTATTTTTTATTATTATATTATTTGAAACGAACCACTTTCAAACACATGGTATGCCAAAGCGCAACGCTCAAGATGGAGTTTGATTTGTGCAGAGTAATTCTTCTTTTAATGGTCTGTTTCGTCTCGCCAATGTAAAACTTAGAACAAGAGTTACATTTGATAGAATATATGTCATTAGAATTTGACAGTATTGACTTTAGTCCTCGTGTAAAGGCTGGCGACCTTCAGAACATTACTGTTTACAATGACAACATTATTTATGCCTTTGAGGACTTTGCTTATTTTGGGTGTGACGTCTTGTATGTAAGGCAACTCCTTATTGATAGTTGGACTGGTGTCAGGGGTTTGGGTTTATCTGGTTCGAGTTTGGTTTCTGAAGGAGTTTGAATCGTTTTCCGCTTCTATTCTGAAATTGATTGAGTCAATTCTGTTGAAAATGTTGAGAGTTTGGTCTATTAAGACCGAGGGCAATACCGATATTAGTAAAACAACTGTTAAAACATTCTGCGAGTTTGTGTTGGTCATGTTCAATTTTATTTTCAGTTTTTGTACAATTTATTTTGTTCTGTTTAATTTGTTTAAGCCCCGATGCTTCGTTAATGATATTCCGTGATGATTTTAACAATTTTTGTTCGTAATAATCATTTTTCGCTTTTAGAATAATTTTATATAGTCGATTTCGATAATTTTTGAACTGTTCTAAATTATATTCACTTTGACTTCTTAGCAGCTTCTTTTTCATTTTGTCTCGTTTATTTATGGCAACATTAATACCTTGAGTGATCCATGGTTTTCGTTTTCTAGTTTTACTAAAATTAATTAGGCGCCTGCATTGATCAGAAAGACGTAGCGCTTATGCTGTCTTGACAAATCAAAATACCCTCCCAAGATTCTAATTCTAAAAGACTATCTTATTTATGGAGTTAGCTGGTCGATGTACTGTAGTTTCTTGGATGATTGATAGGAATTAAAATTTAAAAAACGACCAATTTTATAGGGTGTCCAAGAAACTAGCTTCAAAAAAAGACCGGAGATACTGGAACCATCTCGGTTCTCTAACAAAAGTAAAAAAGTTGTCATTTCATTGGCACAAAAAGACGTGTACCCTGCGCGTAGGTGCGAAGATACAAAATTAAATTTGTATCACAAACCCACCAGTTCTGGAAAATCTCTAACTAGTCTGCTCATACGTTTAGTAGAAAATTTAATCTGACTTTAAAAATAGGACCAAGAGAATTTGCCATGTGGGGCTTTATAAGAAAAACCTTGACGAAGGGTCAGAGGCGTCGTTGAAGCTGCGAAGTGGGCAGCAGTTTAACTTTTGGAAAAAAAAACTTTTTTTAAATTCTTGTGCCCTTTAGATAATTTTGACTAATTTCAAATATTTTTTGGGTTCGAATATAACAGTAAACTTTAATTTTTACAATAGATTCTTAAAATAAATAAAAAATCTATTTGTTGTCATTAAATAATGAATAAACTTGAGGAGTTTCTTGAAAACGCGATTAGACGCAAACGCATTTGATGATTCAACGAAGAAATAATTGACAATATGTGGCATTCTCCTCGTTATTATTGCTTGTCTCTCGTGTTTATGACATCGTTCCTAATAGGATTTCCTATTAATTAAAATTGAGCTTTGGTAGACTTTGCTATGCTTTGTTGTATTTCGCGAAATAGCTGAAAGATTTACAGTATTCGGCTAAAATAATGTAATAAATTAAAGATCGGGCACAGAAACACAGAGTGTGTAGGTGTTATTATTTGGTCATGACTTTATTGAAGCGATGGAATTATTATCTCGGTGATGATAATTTACAGTGTTATGCATTTCGGAGGGCACCGCAGCATTTACATATTTGAGAATTTTAATCGCGTTGAAATTCCAATAGGAGCGGCAAGATTTATTCGGAAAATCGATAAATGAACGGCAGAAAACGTAAGAGTTGCCGGCTCTTCTCCAACAATTTTATAAAACCATTATATTTTGTGGTTGTAATTGATTTGCACAATTACCTTTCTATTTTGACAGTAGGTACATAAAAACGTATTTAAATTATAATGCAGCAGTTTTTAAAATAATGAATAAACATTTGATATCATCGGGGAGAGTCATCAGTTTTAATTTGATGCAAAATAATTTTTGCGGAACATAAATTACAACACATAAACACGAAGAATACTCATTTTGTTTGCAATATTTATATTGATGATAATGTATAAAACAAACTAATTAAACATTAATAGGTTTTGCGAAATAATTTTAATTATTATTTGTTTACAATATTAAATATAGAATAACATAGTTTTAATTAAAATTTTTGAAGCTATGTTGTTTGCGCGTATTCGAGGCTATAAACCCCCCGGTACGAGAATGTTTGCTCCAGTATATGCGCGATTTTGTGTAGAGAGTAAACAACACTTATTGAGACAGATCTTGCGTACTTACGGCATTATATATAAAACTCCGTACAAACATTTTCTAGTTAAATATGAGTTATATTTTAAAAAGAACGAAAAGCGAAATTTAACAAATTGTTTCAAATTGATTTTTTTTTTGTTATTTTGATTTTGTTTGTTTATACATATGCATACCGCATTGCTAAGAATTCCCTTCCTCGTAAGATGAGTTCACTTCTGGCTTGTTGGTCACTACGAAAAGAATCCAAGTAAAATTGAACGGGGAAAATATGGAAACACTTTAAACATGTGAACATATTTCATAATTTGCGAAATACCCCAGATAATTACTAATATCCCGTCAAAAGTAATCCAATATTTTACCGACGGGCGAAATAAATTAAATTTTTAACTTTGGCCCTTGCATAATAACATAAATTAACGGCTACGGATAGTCACTGTTTTCCGTATGTTGTAAAATGAAAAGTACCTTGTGTAATTAATTTTCCTGTGAAATGAAGCAACTTTCTGATATTCCTCCTTTCCCCATAATAAATACTGGCCGTGCAATTACGTCATTTAAAATTAACTGGTGGTGCGATGACAGAGGAGAGATTTATTTTTTAATGTAATAGGAATATATTTCTGTGAATATATTTCCATTGTACCTTGCTTCTGGCGATTTGTTTTAATTATTTCAAATTGGACGCTACCACTTTAAATTGAAACAGATAACGCAAGATAGAAAAGAATTTAGATAGTATGCGATTGTCACTTTTATTAACTCTGATAAAAAATCGCCCTCATTTGTTTTTCTCAATAATTTACTATCCATAATTATTCTTAATTTCGCAAATGGATTCAAATTTTAATGCAATATTTCATCGGTCTTTTTTTCAAACGACCCTCCATAAATTTCATTAATTCCACATTTAATTGAAACTTGTTATGGATTTATGACAAAAAATAACTGAACGATAGTTAAACAACTTAATTCTGGGTTTACTGGGACTCTGACGTAAAATATAGTGATTCAGTGTCCAATTTAAAAAGAACATTTTAATGATTACGATTTATTTTCTACTTCCTGTCCGGAACAATTCCAGTTCGGAGTCTAGAGGGGGTCGTTTATCTGGGATTTGCTACATTACTTTAATTAATTTTAGTTATTTAACTTGTTGATTTTTTCATATTTTATTTATCAAAATGACCTGACTAATTGTTGAGTTGTTCCTAATAAAATAATCCTTTCCGCGATCTTTTTGTTCTACCAACAATGTAGCAAGTAGAAAACTTGTTTCCTCTATGTTTTAAACGTTTGCTAAAAAAATCCTTAAAAGAACTTAACGAATTTTTTTGGTAGTGAAAAGAAGGGACCATAAAAGCAGTTGTTGTTGACACGAAAATAAGAACAACACGATTAAAGGCCATCAAAAACGATAAGGCAGATAAAGAGTTATTAGAATTCTTATCGAAAGCTCGAGGAGAGCAGTGTACACAAAGCTTTGTGACATAATAATGTGTATACGTCCACTTATAAGCGATAGGATCTTCGCAAAGCGGTGGTAGTTTCAGCAACAGGCAGATACCCGGGGAGTCTTAAGCGGTCGCCATCTTCAGCTCCCCGTCTGGTGTCTGCGGCTCGGTATGTGTCTGCAACGTAAGCTATCTGTCACCTCGTCCGGGCCTTTGTTCCTGAGCGTCTTCGTCGCCTTCTCCGACGCTCGTACCGATCGCCGCGTCGCGCCGCCCCCGTTTGCCAGCCAGGTCCACATAACAAAACTAATCTTCCAACGCCATGCACACATTTGCACTAATGCTATGCAAAGTCCGTACTATATTACGTTACTTACGTTCGCGCAACACTATTCAGACACTACTAATAATGAAATATTAGATGTTTAAACGGTAGATGAGATAATTTGCCGTAATATTTAGAAATTTGTGAGCGTAACTCTGACATTAATTTAATTAACTTCCACTCTTACATATATATGGTATATATTTTCTGCATTGGTGCTCGTTTACGTTTGTTGTTTGTTAGGTATGGAAGTTGAGTTGAGTGAGGCAGCAAAAATATGTCCCTCGCCCATATACTTTCATTGTATGACATGATTCTTTGTTTGCTTACATTATCACATCGTGTTTATCAATTTAAAGTTTTGTATGCACAGCATATAGCGAACTAAATGTCCACTTTGTTAATCTACAATCGTTTAAAAACTGTACCACTTGTGGTTCCAATTTTAAATCGATTTTCTTCTAACACCCTTCGATATTACGCAAGAAATCATTCCACGTACCAGATATAAAATTCTAAATTTTCCATCGGTCACCTAATATTTGATATTCATAATTGTTAGATTGCCATAAAAAGATGGCGAATAGTCTCTAAAACATTATTTACATCTTTCTCACGGAATTTTCCCTATAAATATAAAGTTTCGCAGGGGGCGCGAGAATTTCGAATCTTTTGGTGGAGGTTAATCTCTAAAGCCAAATAAAAATCGTTACGTGTACGAAATTCTTAAGCGAAAGGAACGAAATTCATTCAGCGAAACATTTTTAGGGCTTGTGATGCTAACTTTAATATTGTGTTTTTTTTTAAATTTAAATTTCCATTCACATCTGATTGTACATATTCTTAGTAGTCTTTTATAGCAATTTCGCACCCACAAATTCATCAGAATAATATAATTATTAATTGTTATACAGAAAAATCAATATTTTATTACAAAATGACAGTCTATCAATAAACACATAGATATTTATCTCTATTCAACTCTTCGCACACCAAAATTCATTAAAATGTTCATTAATAATAAAAACGTATTTGATTTAATCAAAATAAAACAGCAAAATGATTTTGCAACAAAACATTATTTGTTTTTAAAATATGGTCTACTTTAGGGTAGTGTTGTTTGTAAACACTACTATTAAGAAAGTTTTTAATCACTTTTTACTTATTGTTTGTTCGCACTTAACAGTCTCCATAAAGCTGGTGGTCTTATTGCCACCGAAGGAAATGAGATAATTTATATCAGTATGCATTTTGGCAGCTGTTGCATTTGCATATTTTTGAATTTTATTCCAACTTCCAACTTCCGGCTGAGCAACGGGAAGACTTCTGCCGGCGAGCAAAATATATAGCATTTGCGAATTGCAATCGAGTTTTTTGGTATACATAATTAATCTCATAAGAAACTTGCACCGAGCCGCAAAAACTGCGGTCCCTTGTCGCACCCGGGAAAACGTGATTTTCCATTAGTATCGTCTCATACATATGTGCATGTTCGCCTGCGATGCTAGAAATAATAAGGGAATCTAAAGTGTCCACAGCACCTGCACCAAGAAGGATAAGGGACAGGACGCCCCAGGGGTCGGTCGCTGGTAGCTGCTGCGATCTACGTTCCTCACCCTGTTTGTCGTCCGTCCCTCTCCGGGACGCTTTGCTACCATAGCGTTCTGTTCATATCAAGTCGAGTCTCGACTGACTTCTCTAACGGATCTTAAATTTGAGAATTTTTTCCTAAAAAAAAAAGAGCTATACATACATGTATTTTTAAATTGGCCTGCTTTTCATTACTTGTAAGAAGAAATGGTTATTTATGGGAATTAAGTTAACCGGAAAGGAATGAATATTTATTAGAGATTAATACAAAATTGCCGTTCACGGGTATTTTTTTGTATACATACATACACAAATTTCGCCACAACGAGGTAGGAGGCACCAAAGGGACGTGCACGACCCACGGCGCCGTGTGTAGTAAAATCAAACATACGGCTACGTCATCGATAGTATACGACAGGAGACGTCGAAGTCGACGTCGCCAAGCAGAAGGCACAAGTGGGACCTTAGCACGGGAAATGCCTGCACAGGTAGTTCGGATCAAACGGTTTGGGCGAGTAAAACGGGACGCGGGGGTGTGAGGGGCAGACTAGGCGGTCGGTTGACTTTCTCGTGGTATGATTTATCGGTGTTCTGTCTAATATCCTTTGGGGCACGACCGGGCCCATTTTGTTTACACATGTCTTTACCCGGCCATAAATATCCGCAGGGACGCGTTACGATCACCTTAAACTGCAAGTCGGGAAATAAAAGCAAAAAATAAAATATCCCGTATAAAAGTGGCCTCTACAAGGGGCGGGAAATTATTGCGCGGCTCTTCGGTGGTGCAGCTCACCCTTCAAAAAAGGAGAACTGAACCGTCTTGGATGTACGCCAAGATACTATTTTCAAAACGTAAACAAATAGCCACCCAGCTTAAAACGCGAACTTGAGTTATGAATTCAAGAATTTTATACAGGTTAAGATTTTTATTTGGATGTCAGGTATATATAAAGTGATTACAAAATTATAGTCGAAAATTCGACATTCGAAAATGGCTCCATCCAGTGGCACCCAAAATGCAATATCTAAGGTATATCCTGACAGAAATTTTCTCTTTTAATGCGACAAACGACATTCGTCTTTTCACCTTGTATATATATATATATATATATATATATATATATATATATATATATATATATATTTATATAATTGCGTGTATAGATACACTACAGGGTGCGGCGATCACCAGAAGGAGCAGCGTCGAGGGGTTCTATTTCAAACGTATTACAACGGGCCATACGTTAGGGAGCACACGTATTTCTTGGCCCAGAACCCATTTATTTGTGGCTGCGGATGAAATGTTGAAGACGTTTGGCCATTTAAAGATGCCACCGTAAACAATGTACCAGTGCTAATTTATTGTCTGCCATAACTTACTCGAAAACTACTTAAAACGGCAAAAAACCCTCCCTTACGTTTTGATAAATAAGACCTTTTATTATTGTATGTTAACGTGGCAACCCTATCTTTTATTGCTTACAAGCTTAAGCCGGGATGTTTTTTCGGCGTTACAAGAATTTAACGCGCGTATAACTTCTGCATTTGTATTCCTCGTATCCAATTTCCTCCTTCTTATACTATTCTTTTCTGTCTCGGCTCAACTCCGGTACTTTCCCTTCTACTTTATAATTTGATTTTTTTCGGTACTCTATTACTCCTGACTATTTTTGATATACAGAATATCGAAGCAATAAGCATACACGATGTAATTTTTGTCCTCTTTTCGATCGACCTCAACTTATAATTCGAAATTCCACGAATAAAACCGAACAAAAATGACAATAACTTTCGGTCCCGGGTAAGTTTCCCATTTCGCAGTTTCCAAATGATATATACGAACTATTCGTTATAATATATGCGATGTTCTGGGAGACATTGGAAACTAGTTTAAGTATAGGTAATAAAGTGGAGGCAATTTAAACGAAATAAGATAAATCATAGATAAATTCACAGTTTGATAACCAAACAGAACTTCTATGGTCGAAACTTTGTCACGTTTTGCGTCTTCCTCCATTGAGAAATAGGCCAATAGTCACCTTCGATTTTTCCACATCTTGGAACTTCTCTTCCTGATTTATCTGAAAGCAGTTCCATTAACCGTTAAATGATATCTTCCCATTTTTTATTACTTTTCTTAAGTTACGATGTGTGATAGAACTTGTTACTTAAAAATTGTAATTATTCCATTTTATTATGATGACAAGCATCATTTAAAAAAATTAACGCCGTTCTTAATTAAACCACAATAAAAGCACATAACTGTAAAAGCACGTAGTTAGCAATATTCCTCTTTCGCCATCATGCAAAATAGTTCTTTTAATGGAAAAGTGTGCTTTCACAGAAACAAGGGAACTTATTCGAAAGTTTCCTAATAAACAATGCTATTTGCTAAGTATAGTCTATGTAGCTTATATTAAAGAAGTTCTAATTTGCTTTCTCTTTGACACCGACTAGACAATCCGAACTTGGACGTCTACACTCTTACACTGTAAAGTTATATTGCCGTTTGAAAAAAAAACAAAGCTCGCGCGAGGGAAAGTTCTTCTATTCCCGCTCGTTCAACCATCGTAAATTATTTGATACAGCAGATGCGAAATAAAACTGAACAAGTTATTAAAAATTTCCTCCTCCTGTGGCCCTCGTTACGAACTCACAATGGTAAACAAAATCTAAGAGAATTTAACTTTAGATATCTGTTCGTGCCATTGCATACGTAATATATTCGTAATATCAAATGGCTCAAAACGACTATCAAATATATCATATGTATTATATACATACGTGCAGGTTTGTAAATTTGCTTTAAATTTATAACGCGGGGGACAGAAACCTAACGCATTTCGTACAGGGTACATTCTCAACTTAGCTCCGGGTGTAAATTTGAATTTATATCAATAAAAATGTCATACTCTAAGCTAACGTTCTATAAATAAATCGCTCGTCGAATTCGGACTGTGATTATTTGAATATTTCAGTAAATGCTATAATTTTAAGCAAGTAAATGTAGTTAAAAGTTATGTACACGAACAATTTGGTCCGATATAAATAAAATAGCAGAGAAACGTTTTAAAGTCGACGCTTCAAAAAATATTTCGCTTGGAAACGATATTCCTAGAAACAATTTGCGTTTTATTAACATAACCAATCTTCCTAGTGACGCCAAGGCAATTACCTTAATAATTTAAAATCTACTGCCTGCATACTGTTTGGACTTATGGAGTACGTCCTAAACTACCGCCTGAAAATCACGAAAAACTTCCGGAGAAAATTTAGGGAACTTAATAATTTCATACCTACTGAATTTTTTCAACATTTATATTATATTTAAATTTTACTTATTTAATAATGTACTTGTAGACTAAGGGGCATTCTAATTCACCGGCGATATAGCAACGCGTAAACAAGGTGCAAATGAGAAAATATGGAATTCTAATTCTTCGCGCAAATGTTGCGCTTGCGCAGTTGTGTCAAATTGCAACGATAACTTGCAACTGAAAAGCTCAGTCGCATTCCAAGTTTAATTGTTATTTAAGGTTAGTTTTTTGCAATGGCTTTCTTTGCGGGATATGAATTTTTCGAGTCTTCTTCAGATGAAGATGTTGTGTGACTTATAGGCAGCAGTAGTAATAATTTATCGCAAGCTTCTGCGTCTCTGTGCATCACAGCGGTAACACAAGCTTTAGCGGACAGAGCTGGTGAATTTATAAAATTTCCAGAAGATATGTTGTCTGCGAAACAAAAGTTTTACAACATCGGACAAAATTCAAGATTTCATGCAGGATTTCCTCATATGCTCGGTGCTATAGACAGCACACATGTAGAAATTATGTCTCCTCATGTAGATGCAGAACAGTATTTAAATAGACATTTTAGGCATTCTATAAATGCCCAAATTGTATGTGGTTCACATTTAAAATGCTACAATGTATTAGCGGCATATCCGGGAGGCAACCACGACTCATGTATTTGAAAGAATAGTGCTCTACGAAGGCAATTAGAAGAAGGAAATTTTCCAAATGGCTGGATAGTTGGTAAGAATGATGACTCCAATGTTAAACCCTAGAAATACTGCGGAACATCTTTACAATAGTTCACACATTCTAACTAGAAATGTAGTGGAACGATTTAATGGTGAGCCGTTTCAGGTGTTTAAGAAAACAACTTGGCTATAGTCCAGGTAAAGTGTACAGAATCATAGTAGTTTGTTGTGTTTTAGACAATTTATGTATAGAATACCTCGTTGATCTAGAAGAAGTTACCGAGCATCAAAACAATCTCCAACAAAATGTTGATATGGACGCTATGGAAGCTGGTCAAAATATATGACAGAATTTAGTGGCAACATATTTTCATAATCGTTGTTAGGTAGTTTTTTGATGGGCAACCACATCTTCTTTTAAACGATGTCAACAAAACTTGGGCTGGTTCATTAAAGGAAGCATGAAAAGTTCTCCGCTCTCTTCGGTTTTCTGCTGTTGCCGCTGCCACTCTCCATGTGACTCCCCTCTGCTCCAGTACCTTAGCCACAGTGTCATCCCACTTTTTCCTTGGTCGCCCTTTTCCTCCTCCTTCCAACCATTCTCGCCAGCCAAACTCACTTCACCTATCTTCCGCTGTCCATCCTCACCAAGTGACCAAACCATCTCAATTGTTGCTTTGGTTGCAATGGTCTCTAGTACTGGCTCCACTTGTAGCTCTGCTCGTATAACATCACTTCGCATTCTGTCTCTTCTTGTGACC
>JAUIMW010001208.1:0-13283 GCA_033557785.1 Enochrus cinctus
GCTACAGACAACAAATGATCAATTTGAACCAGGCATTGATCCAAAAACGACCAGAATGGGACAGAAGTCAGGGCAAAATAATTTTGTACTTGGCTAGGAGCTACCACTTCACCCGCCGTTTCACTCTCCGACTTCAAAATTTGTGTTTAATTTTCACAAAAAAACGCTCACAATGGGTATCCCAACTACACCAAGAATAATGTATTCAAAGAAAGAAGTTACTATTTACTCTGAGGGAAATTTGGCAACCACAACAATTGTGAAAAATATTTTTGAGCTGTCAACAAATACGAAGAGATTGATCTAACAGACCGAATAAAACAGTGTGGAATTTTCGACGACATCAATGGTACAAGCAAACATGTACACTTCGATCCTTTGCAAATTTACAGGTGAAAAAACAATTTTCGCAAAGAGACGTGTATAAAATTCGATGCTGCACTATTGCACAATTAGATTTAAGTTCAAAAAGTGGGAAGGAATCCTCGATTTTGGTCTCACCAATAATCGTGCCAACTCACTCAATCCCTTTAATCTAAATTGCAAACTTTCGGATTATATAATAATATCATTACATCGTTGTAGCTCAAATCCATAGTAGTAGTAAAGAAAATAATATAAAAACCATAATCAAATATGAGTCCTTTGTGTATTCAAGGAAAATAATTAAATGCAAACTAGGTCAAACAATTCTTTGACATCTTTTGTACTACAATAGTTATCTTCTAAAGATCTTGTACTTGCTTATACAAAATTACTGATTACGGCAGAAAAATTGCGCAAACATCTCCCCCAGTGCTCCCTTAATTCCGCATTTTCCGTGTCACATATTTCATGTTTAAAACTTCAATGCAAGCTGCGATTAAATTCGCGATGAATCAGAGACAGCAGATTGTCGCATCAGCACACCACAGCACATTCATTATCCTGGAAAGAACGGTATTATCTCTCGTCCCACCCAGGAGCGCCGAGGAGTGCATCCAACGCAAATGAAGCGTGGAGGATCTTTAATACGCGTATTTTCATTATCCTTTAAATAATCGTGCTTTTAATGCCAGAATACTAAATGTTACGAGGCGGGAGACATCTTGGTCCCGACATCTACAACTATCATACATGCAGAGTCACGCCTGTTCCAGTCTATTTCCTCGCCTCCTCCAACTTCACGGCCATAAACGATTTAAATTGAGCTTTACCTAGATCCACACAGCCCAGGATTCATTAGCAATTTAATAAGTTTTTGACGATTGCCCAGAATTGCTTCGCTCATGAAACCGCCAACGGCCCGACACTCAAATTACCGCAAGTGAAACAATTTCCCTCTGTGTCCGCGTCAAGGTACGGTACGCTCGCGTTTGTGACATGCCAGAGGCATTTAAAAACTTCACTGCGATTTTACGAACCGTCATTACTTTGTACGTCGCTCCGACTTCGGCCAGGATCGATAGTAATCAAAATAAGAATTGCCTTAAGCTGTTGATGTCTTTTTCTTAATCACGCAATCGCCGTCGGACAAAACGTCATTTTAATTGAGGTCTTAAATTGTATGAGGTATTTATTAGCTTTTTGCCCCGTTATGAGGTTAATAAATGCGCATTTGACTAATGAAAGGTAGTTACACTTTATGGGAGCTTGTAGAACTATAGATTAAAGTTATCTTAATTAGCTCTAGTTTTGAATGTGAGTCCAAGTTTTAAATATAAAGAAGCGTGAACTTTTTTAATTGCTGAATGGAAAACTGCTGAGCGGGTAATTTCTATACTGTAGTATGTGCTCTATTAACAACGTACTTGTTGTTAATGAAAGTTTATTTTATACAGTAAGATTTTATCGAAAATTTGTTATGGCCTTTTTTAAATTATTTAATATCAACAACTGCTTCATATAATCACCAGGAATTATGTACTAGTTGTTTTGGCCACAATAATGCATTACCTCACTTTGAACCTTTTGCAACATTTTGGAACCAATGGTCTTTGGTGAACCTACATAGTCCTTTCAACTAGGAATAATTTAGATGAGTTTTCAGGACGCGATTCGTTTTGTAATAAAATATTTGTGTTATCGCTTAGTTAAAATTATTAAGTTCATCTAGTACTTTTTGTGCAAACAACAAAACCCGACAGAACTAAGTAGGGAGACAAACAACTTTTCAATTTATCTTTTCGCTAAAATCGGCTCAAAATTTGAAAACAACAAGTTTATAAGCCAAATCGCGTTAGGGAAACAATGACAGGCAAACAAACAGCGTCTTGTAGTTTCCTTTGTGCTCGGGAAGGATTATTAGGAAGGAAACAACACAAGATAACTATAATCGACCGCACATCCGAGAGAGAATTGTATAAAGACACATGCGACGCCGCTCCCCTTTCGACGCAAAAATAAAATTCTAAAATATGAGGATGTTGATTAAAATATTTTATCAAGTCGGCGAAGCAAGAGAGTTGCTCTTCGTTGCGCGACTGATGCCACGCGAAGCATGGAAAAGAGAAAATATTATTCCTTTGGAGTCTTGCGGCCCGAGTCCTTTGAGCGCCCATGACTTTCGAGCCGTTCGCAAAGACACAGAGAAATATATAAAGGGAAACGAGAGCCAAAGCTAGCAAAACTACAGAAAGGGAAAATGTTGGTCGAACAATAGAAGGAGCCTTTTTTCGCTTAATGGTAGCAATTTTTCTCGAAAAAAGCGAGCCGAAACAAACTTAATATTGTAATTATACCGAAAAACATTTTGCCCCCCGTACCCCAGTTTCTTAGAAGCAGGATTAAGTAATACTTCAAAGGAAGCCAAATCAACACGAAATCCCTTGCTCGTTCGGCGGCATTATGTGGATTTGCCAAAAGGGACAATAAAAAATCAGGATGCAAAGGACATCTTGAGCTCTAAATAGGAAGTGTCATGTCGGGTCATTAAGGGTAACAAAAGCAGCGAGTAATGTAAACAAGACGGGATAACGCTGCCCTGTTGAGATGTCCCCTAATTACGTTAACAAAGTTGACGCAGAGTATATACAGTAAACTCACACATACAAATATACTAAGCCCAAAATTGTCTGTGGCTGAATAGAGAACGCAGAAATTTTGTATGTGTATGTGAAATCATGATTAGGGAGAGTATTTTCGGGCTCTGAAGTGCGTTACTCCTGTCCTTTTTGTGCTGAATAAGCTTATTTTTATTTACGTTAAATCTAATATCATTTTGATGAAACCTATTTGTTTTAAAATCCCTTTTTATGTATATGTTACAGTTCAAATAGTTAACCTGTCTGTAGTTGTAATCTTTCGTTGTTTTTTAAACATAAGATTACAGATATGGCAGATTTAAAAATTTTATGTTTTTCCAACACTAGAATGGAAAACTAGGGAGATTATTCAAAATTTAGATAAAGTTTACATAGAGAATACACCGAAGAAAACCACTATTTATGAATTATGGCAACAGAAAGTCAATAACGTTGATCGACAAAGAAAATGTGGCATCAGTCCAAGATGGGTCTCGCTTAGTAGCCCAGAAAGTAGAATCCAATCTAAACAAAATGTTCAAGTGGAAGAATTGTTGGTGATTTCAATAAAGCAGGCAGTGCAATTCCTTATATAAAAATACATATAAGTTAAAATAGAAATTTAAAAATATGCAGGGTTTTTGACTGATTAAACAGAATAAATTTCTGGCAATGAAATACCTACAACAGAAAGAAATGTGAAAGCTTTGAAAAATAAATATTGCCCTCATAAATACAAACAGTAGAAATCATAGTGTCAGTATTTTAGGAACACAGCCGCGCGAAATGACCACTCGTTCTCGAAGAATAGAACATTTATGAAGGAAAAGATGTAATTCCAAGATCCCTTGTGCGGCGGTCGCGCAAAGAAAAATAGTGAGCAGTACGCCGAGGAAAAATAGCCCGGTCGCTACCATTGTAGGGGAAACAATCGCACGAGCTTTTCCTTCGTTTCGGAAAGAAGACGAAATGAATTGCAAAGTTGCAGACTCCCGTTCCTCCTTTACGGTATAAGAAAGCGTTTAATATAAATCGGAGTCTCATTACCAGTTAATGATACCGTCTGCTCATCAGTAATTCAGCAAATCACGAGTAGATCTCTCTCGCTTTGGAGCAAAGAAGAGGGGAAGAAGAGGCGTTGGCGGCTGCCGGCTGCTCTCTAGGACTGAGGACTCTAACACACTGTCATTTATTTTTGCACCCCCCTTGTTCCCCATCCATCTCCTGCAGGACCCGAATGGTCGAGGCAGCTACATCATTAGCAAGTTGAATTATGGATTGTTTGTGGGCTTCATCTCGGGGCTTTGAAATGTATAAATCGAGTTTATATAACACTCTTTCTCTGAATGATAAATACGGAAAAGCATTGACAGGAATTCTGATTAACCTAGATAAGGCTCTGCTCTTCTTATTCCTATTGTACTTTTGATTTTATGTGAAGATTTATTTAAACAAATCATGTGGCTTTTTGGGCAATTAGACATAAAACTTGTTTTTACTCGAAAGAAAAGTCATAAAAATCTTCTAGTGTGACGTCCCCAGGGGGCAATTCGCCGTCAAGTAAACCGACTACATTATTCTTAAGTTAATAATAAAATCCGAATTTCCGTCCCACATGGTTACGCGATTTAATCGCACAAGGACCAACAAATAAAGGAGGCTATAGTGGCTAGAAGACGTAATAAAAACTCCCTTATATTAAGAAATACTTACTCCTAACTTTAACTTAATGACACTAAATTTAACATCCCATGTGGATAATTGTGTAGAGCAATAAAGTAAACCATGGTCTCCGTGTATTCTCCCAGTAATTTAGGACTACAATAAAAGTTGTTGGATAGCAGGAACAGGAGCGAGACTCCTTCGTCCCGTGTTTAAGGACAGGGCGAGAGTGACAAGTAACGTTTCTCGGTTACGTCCGAGGAAACTCTGGGGCGACCGCCTGCCACCCCCCGCTACGGCTTCGCGTTTAAATTAGTGACGTACCTTTGCACCCCTGCCTGTCGCCTTTGAACGATAAACCCTAGAATAATTTCAGTCTATTATTAGAAAATAAAGTGACTCCCACTTTGACTATAATCTGCATGGGCTAAGTTTTAATAACAGTCGAGATTTAAGGTTATTTTTTGTCTGGCCCTTTTTTGCCTTGTTCGGATTAAACGCGGGGAAAATCTAAATAGGGAGGACTTTCCTTATCTTTATTTGCTTAGTAAATATTATTTTTTAGCGCCGAGTTAATAAAGAAAAAAAAATATTTCTTTTGAGATAAAAATATAAAATTTTGGTTTTTATGCAGGATTTTAAATTATGTTTCAAAATAAAAATCGTTTTGTAGTATTGGCGCAAATAATATTTATTGGAATAATTCTTAACTAGTTAAGCAATAGTAAAAAATATGTTATGAAAAAATAATCAAAAAATAAAAAAATGTCACTGGCTCATCAGAATTAGAAAAGATTCTCCCCACATCTCATGTATACACCCAATTCGTTCACAATAGAGGAGACTGTATAGAATCACCATCCAAGTTTAGATAAAAAATTTTACTCTCTGATTAATTGTAAAAACAGAAGCACATGTGGTTGGGTGTCGTTGGTTTTTAAAGCATCCAGAAAATAATTTTTTCAAGTCATGTTTTTCAATGATATTATGTTATTCATCTACAACTTATTTTTAGTGTTAAATTTCTAACAAATCGTTAGTAAAAATTACAAACAGAATTGGTTCAAGTATGGAGCCTTGGAGCACTCCATACTAAAGACTGAGCCGACTAGAATGAACACCCTGCCAACTCACTTCTTGTGATCTGACTTCTAGGTAATATTCAAAATATTTTTTGGCCTTTCCTCATTCCATATGGGTTTAATTTTTTTAATAATCATTTATGAGGAAGTGTCGAACGCCTTGCTTAAATCGCACATCACATCAAATAGGTGAATTTTGGCCACTTTCAGTTCGTTTAGGAAGATTCCCAATTTCGGGTAGAACACTTCAATATCTTTGTCGTACAGCCGTATTTACCCGTTGTGTCTTTGCTTATTGTTTTTACAATTATTTTTTAGGTATTACTTTTCATTCATGAAAAAGACTATAAATTTCTCTTTTCCTTGAACACTTAGCCAGGTCTATGTTATAATCTTCAGCTATGTTTATAAGCTCCGACCATTTCTATTGTCTTTTCAACGGACGGCGACTTAATGTAATCATTTACTTTGTATTTTAAATTACTTCAAGTGGCAATGATGAATCTGTGGCCTAATCATTTCCTCCAATAAGTCGAATTTCATTCTTTTTTTTTAAGGTAGTATTTGGTATTATCTGTTGAAGTTTTTTCAGCAGCTCTGAAAGGTAGAAGATCCTTTAATATATGACTTCTTTTGTCTTTACCTTACCTTGTCATCCGTTAATTCATGTCCTTCGTCGACTTCTATTTTTGTTTTGCATTTGCAAATTAAGTCTAGGACTTCTATCTCTCTATAACATACACAATATATCTTGAAGTTTATGTAACTGTGAATTTTTTATTTTAAAAAATATAAATTTTACTCTATATTTTAAATTCTTACGAACAGTAAAGTATAAAACACACCATACGCCGTAAAACATACAATGGGATACATAAAGTCAAAAGTTATCCGCACGACACAGCGAGGACCGAAGAAAAAAATCTCATATTGCCAGCGATAAATAACAAAACAATAAATTCTTTAAACATTATATTGCAAAGTTCGCACTTAAGGGAATCGCGAAAACCATACACTTGCCGTTTACTTTATTTTTATATATTTTCCAAAGTACCAATAAATCCGCCAAATTACAGGAATGAAATGTAATGTGCCGGCAATAACGCGTTTTAAACAACAGAATCCGGAATCGCGCGGATCCTCGAGCACCGGCTTTTCAAAAGCGACGTTTATAATGGCATAAAGTTGCCAAAATTAATTGAAATTATGTGTACGAACCTAAATATCACCCCATTTTATCCGATGGGAAATATCTATAACTCATATAGAATAGAAAACTATTATTATGTAGCTCGTGTGGAAGCAATTCCTATATTTCAAGGGAATTTTTCACTTGCTCCATATTTTTATGGCCGAGAACAGAAACTAATCTGTCTATTTTCTATTATTTAGCGCCCTATTTCGCTAACTTTCCCGCATTTACGTAGAGGGTTTCGTTATTTCCACTTTGCTATACAAAATTGCACAACCCTTTTTTGCGTGGCGGTTCTGTCCCAAATAAGAATTCCCCCTTGGTTAATAATTATTGGAAATTATTGGAGTTTTTTTGTGGACTTCGTGTCATACCTAAATCCAATCCAAATAACAACTTCAATAATAAAGGAAGGAGAAAATACCGTAGCCAAGAATCAAAAATTAAAACATCAATTTAACAAATGACTTCGACTTATAGCCGAACGTGAGTGCAGCTGTTGAAAATAAATCACTCGTAGGCAATTTATTGATTTTATTCAAAATTCATCGACATTTAAAATCGAAAGAGTAGTATATCTCATCAATTTAAACGTTTGATTCGTGGTGATTGACATGAGCAATCAGTTTTTAACATTTAAATTCTACAGCCAATGCGAAATTTGTCACAACGAGACAAATTTCAATCGTAAATAAATCTTCCGCTCGGTAGAATAACAAACCCGAATTTGTTTCTGGTACAAATTGTTTGTTAGAATACAAAAGCGCGGACAACTTTCGCTGATACGTCGCGTCGCGTCGCGTCGATCTGGTGTTTAACATTCCTGGTTGACTTGTTTATTTTTCCGAAAAGAGAAAAATAATTGACGGTTCTAATTAAAAATGCTTTAAATTACCATTGAGGGAAAGCTTTGTAATTTGAACCAGTGTTTAACACATTGTGTGTAAAATTGCCAAACGAATTTCGACATCCTCAGTCACTTGCTACTGCGAGCAGAGAAACCAGAGAAGACACTTTTTGGGTAAGTTTTGGCGAGTTAACTCGTGCAGCGTTTAACAAATTAAAAAAAAGTGGTCTGTAAGAAAATGGCATGGAAAAGCTTTCGTTCTTAATACCTCAATAAACAATAATTAAAACCATTTTAAGTAATTAGAAAATTTCTATTTACAAGTTACGATATCGTGGGTAGAGCTATTTACACACTATTATTAATTCGGTAAAGTTGTAATTTCTCGACCGCACATTTGCGGCTGTTCCGTACCGAGACCGACCCTCATGCTGTGTCAGGACTTCCGAACTAAGTTTATCCTGCCATTTCGGCCATCCTGAAACAGCAAAGGTCTGAAGGCATCTTCCTGGATAGTGGGGTGTGTTTCCATGATATACTCCTCGTTATTTATTCAAATGGCCAATTGTTTTTTTAAATACTGTCAAAGTAATGGGCGTTAAATGTATTATATAGAAAACCCAAAACAAAATTATTTTATAAAAAATATAAGCAGAAAATTTTGTTGTTAAGATATTTACAAAAAAAAAGACTATTTCAAAGAAAGAAATAAGGAAAACAAGAATTGGATTTGTAAGAAAAATCAAAGATAGTATTTCCCCAGCATTAATTTTTTAGGTGGAGTTTTCCAGTGAAAAGTGTAACTTTCGAGTAGGGAGGGCGCCAATGTAGCTGATATACAAAAGAAAATCCAAACGGCAGCCGTTCGACTGCTCCAGCACTCAACGGTCCCGTGAATCGTGTTCTCTCTCTCCCATATTTGTCTTCATTAGGTATGTTTATTTAGTTTTGTTGTTGTTAAAATATAAATCTTTTCTGTAAACGGCAGAGAGCTGTAGTCTACGTTATTTCAATATTTATACGCTCCTCTATATTATCTTCTTTTCTCGTTTCCTTTCTAAAATCGCGTCAATTCTCGAGATGCAAGTTTATATTTAAATATTAAGTTGCTCACTCCAAGGGGAAATTACAGCTTGAATCTCTGGGAATTATCTATGGGCACATAATTGGATCTTTCGGTACTATTTAAGAAAACATGCCTTTTTAATATTCTGCCAGGATTTCTATATGCTCAAGTGAAATAACGACCGGCTTAATAAACTTCTAGGCGAAAATTTCCATTGTAATGGGAAATCTCGTCCAATTTCCCGACGTGATTTTGATGAGGGTCCTTTTTTGTTTGGCGTGGTTTCATGTATGGGCTGTTACAAATTATAACATCATAAATTTTAGGTTGGATGTTCGTTTGAATTGAAAAAAATTCAAATATTTGGGTTACTTACAATTCCATTTAAAATATTGGAAAATCTTTGGTACGTACCTAAAACAAAAGGAAAATAATGTTAATATACGCAAGGGCAAAGACATAGTAATAAGTAATTTAATCATATTGTTGTTGTAGTTCTAAAACGAGGCTTACACAAATTTATCGGGCGTATCAAACGGCACTATCAACCCAATAAGTTGGCGTTAGTGCGGATTTCCCTATCTCAGGTTACAAGATAAAGGAGGCAAGTAATTAAATTCGCTCGTTATAAGCGCAGCGCCGCCTCTCTCACATTGTACTACAATGTTATATTTTAATCGCCTGATCGATATAGAACTTATGCCGTTAATATCAATACACCCTTCTTTGCCCGAGGAATAATTACACCTTTTTTCGTCCACGTCCCGAAGGCTCTTTCAAAATGTTAATATTGATCTTTAGACGCAGCTATGTACTCAGCCGAGACATCGAGTGCCCGCACTCTCGCTCTTGCTTGCAGTTTTATTGAAGGCAAATGAAAGCAATTAAAAAGTTATACGGCCTGTTTACCTAATTAATGGAGCAGAAATGATCGGGACATCGCCTGGGAAAATTCTTCTGTGCAGGTTTAACTTTAAGGTTTAAACTTATTATGACCGAAATAACTTTCCCAAAATATTCGCGGTTTAATTCTTTATTTCTTTTAAAGTTGAATTTTGGGAAAATTATTTTCATAAGTAATCTTTTAATATTTAATAAATTAATTATTTCAGTGCTGAGCTGGATTGGAGGGTTATCAAGAAATTATTTTATTAAGTTGCGCATGCACATTCTTCTGAGCATCTCTTTATACAATATACGATCAAAATAATTTAAATTAAGCTATGCTTATTAGTACTTAAGGCTACCGGAAGTGGCGCCATAAACTAATAACGCTTCAGCTGAAAATTGGCTAGTGTAATTATATTTTTATACTGGTTATAAAATTAATAGATGCCATATCGAACCAAACCAGACACGGCGTAGGGCCATTAACGAAGCACGTTACACCACAGCAGAAGCGCTTGTTTATGCTTATAGATGTTCTTAATTTAGTTATTAGATATATCGTGCAATACACCAGCAATACCGAACAAGCTGACGGTAGATGGCTTCCAGTGAGAATCTGGCAACCTCTTCTATATCTATCGATATGAGAAGACAAATTGCCTAACAATTCTTCCCCGACCGGCTTAATCGGCACAAATTTATTTCTGTCCCATTTTAATTACTTTTTGATAATCGTTAAAATAAGACTGCTCTTTGGCTTGAATTTATTCAGAATACGTCACCTGAAATTGTCAAGGGTAATGAAATAAAGTAGCAATGTAAAAAACAAAAAAATCATATCTTGTTTCTATTTGCTCCATAAAGAATAGAAGGTAAGCAGTGAATATTATCCCTTGAGACACAGAATGCTTTTTTCGGAAGAAAACACCACATACTCTTCGACCTAGTAAATTCAGTATTTTAAACTGTCTGCGTGGAAAAAAAAAACACAATGAGGGTTTACAGAAACAGCTCTATTCACAGCCAAAGCACAGAAATCTCCATTGCCCGAATGCTGATTCGAACTCCGGCAATGAGTGTGAAAGACGGAAGGGGAAAGCGGAGCCTTAGAGGAGAGAGCATAACGAAACCCGCACCGCAGAACTCGTTAGGGTCTCTGAGGCAAGAGAAGAAAAAATATATATAGGAGAATGAACGGACAAAGACAATCCTACCAACCTTAAAGCAGAGAACTTAATCCAATTGCTGATGCTCCATGTCTATCTGCAGTTGGCGTTGCTTCCGCGTATTTTCCCTCCCGCTCTCTTTTTGTCCCTTTACGTGGAAAATGTCGACCAAGTTGCGCCTTAAATTGAAAAATAAATGGCCGCCTTAAATAACACAGAAGTTAATTGAATTAGATTGGGCCTTTAAAACTTATCCCATGCACCGGTCTCCGCCGCTATCTTTTACACGTTCCGCCGACATATTTTCAGTTGTGAATATCACCTTTAAACTGCTTCGCCCCGCGCGTGTTTTGTGTATCGGTTTGCGGGTGAGACTCGGGAATTTTTACCCGATTTCGCATAGGTACGAAACTTTTGATATCCAGAAGTGTATCGAGAATGTTCCGCGAAGAGATAATATACATCTAGCTGCAAGATCACGCATAACCTAAATCTATATGAATATTTTCGTTGAAAGCTTATTTCAAAGTAGGTGGCTCGAAATGTTTATTTATTGGTTGCACGATTTTTTTATTTTTTTTTAAATAAAGATTCACTTATACACATATATTTAGTATTCATAACATTAAGGGTTAACATGTTCCTAGACAGCCAGCCTTCCATCATGTGAAGGTCTAAGTTATAGCTGCGTTCAATTTCTTTCCACTCCTCTCCATCAAGCTATAGGACGGTGTCATCAGCAATAAACTCAAGGTTCGATCTGTTAAGTCTATTAAGTTATGATAAGATTTAAATTCACTTTGCAATTCTGAATAAATAATTAATATAATATAATAAATCAATAAAAAATAGTTGATGAAAGTCGATATAAAACCAATACATCAAAATTAAACGAGTTTATTTTTAGTGAAAGTAAACAAGGTGTAGTTTGACTAAACGTAATGTTTTTATATCGAATAAACAAATGAATAAACGGTCATTTTTATTTAAATTATTATAATGAGTGATATATACCCCAAAATTAAATCTATTTAAGTTCTAAAGCTCCACTCTAAACTCATCAACATCCTCTGTGTGACATCCAAGCTCTCATCTCCGCGATTAAAATCAATATGATCGAGTATAGATTAACATGATTATACACAGAAAAACAATGTACATATAGAATTTATAAATTTTTTTTTTTCAATTTTCATGTAGCAAAGAAAGCTCATATACTGTAAATGATGTTATGGTAGTGATAGTTTGTTATTGGGATTCTAAATAATTAATGAAGAGAATTTAAGAATAAGAACATAATCAATGATATGAAGTGCAAAGGAGTTTCATGGTGTGTCGCTATCAGAGTTTTACGAATCCTTGGTATTTATAAACTCTAATCGTTGTTTCTGTCTTTTTTTCAATTTTATATTTTTATTTTTGGGGTTATTTCTTTTATTTTTACCTTATTGTATTTATATATATTTTTTGTTATCTGAGGTTCACTAGACTCTAAGGTAAGTTTTATTTAAATGCCACAGGCATCTGGGGGTCCCCCTGAGTCCCCTGGAAATTGCGATGTCGCGAAAAAAATGGAGGCCAAGTTTCCTCATTTTTTGCCATTAAGGCAAAATTTCAAAACTTTTTCTAAAACAGAAAAAACTTTACCCATTCGAAAATTAAGGTTCTTGAAGACATTGTTTTGACTCCGCGCTCTGTTACTACGAAAGCGCTTTTTGCTAAATCAGAAAATGTCCCTCAACCAGACGTAGAAGCTCTTCTACAAGAAATTGAACTTTCCACTGCTATCCAGAAAGGCCTTGCTGAAAAGACTAAAAGGTATTCACTACTGGATCAGGAAATTAGGTCGTGGATCAGTTCTTCTCTAAATTTAAATACTTCTCGAAATATCAAACAGCAACCCGATTATAGCGATCCCTTAAAAATGATTATAGACACGTATATTTTCCAGTTATCCAATGCTTTAACTGCCTTAAGTACGGCCATACGAAAAATGTATGTAGAGGAAAAAGCTCGTTATATCAAATGTGGCAATGAAAATCACTTCAACAACGACTGCACTGAGTCTGTAACTTGCATCTATTGGAAACAACCACATTGGGCTACAGACAGGGAATGACCTAAGTATAAAAAACAAAAAATCATTAAAAACAACATGGCATTTGACAAGGTCTCATTTGGGGAAGCACAAGTTCTGGGAAAAATTACAACATCTTCCCCGCAGAAACGTAACAGAATCCCAACTCATTCCGCTCGAGGATCGACGACTCCATCCAGAAAACCCCACCCATTCAAGAACCTTCGCTTCAACTTTGCAAAAAAGCTCTCCCCCGAAGAAAACTTCCCCTTCCTTTGACTTCGCCGATCATAACACCTGT
>JAUIMW010001209.1:0-13281 GCA_033557785.1 Enochrus cinctus
AGTAGTACCTTTGATTATCTTTATAAATATTGATAATATAGTACCTCCTTTCAAAGTACTCACAAAATAATAAGTTTCCTAACAGTAGTTAGATTCAAAGTAGTTCTAAAGGTAGTACTTTAAATTCCAGGTATGATATGGTAGTACCGTTAGAAAGCTATTATTTTGTGAGTACTTTGAAAAGAGGTACTATATTATCAATATTTATAAAGATAATCAAAGGTACTACTTAGGTACTAGTAACGTACTTAAAAAACATAAAAAGTAGCCTTAAGCTGTTAACCAAAGCAGTACAAAAGGTAGTACTTTAGTTAGAATTTAAAACAGTGTAAGATTATTCTTTTGCAAGTAACTTGAAACTTGGTACTACTGAAGTACTAGCCAATAACACACTTAAAAATGTAGAAAGAAGTCAGAAGCTGTAAATCTAAGTAGTACTACAAATGTGATGCTGTAGTACCGATTGTTCAAAGAGTAGTACCGTCAAAAATTAAATACAGCAAAAAGAATGCAACAAAACTAAAATACTGGAATGTAGCCTTTGGTCACTACGATATTTTATAAATTAATTTAAGTACAATCAGTACTACCATATCGTATTTAGTATTAAAAATACTTCCTTTAGTACTACTTTGGTTCACAATTTAAGACTTCTTTCTAAATTTTTAAGTACGTTGCTGGTTAGTACCTAAGTAGTGCCTTTGATTTTCTGTAAATAGATACATAATCAAAGGTAGTACCACGATTCAAGTTACCTCCAAAAAATACTGGTACTTTTAAGCTTTTCTTTAATTTTGATGTAACAAACACACACACAGAAAGGAAATAAATTAGTAAAATAATGTAATAATCATAATTTGTTAGAATTAATGAAAGGTGCGTTGTTAACGGAGTACCTGGAGGACATTCTATATCCCTCAGGCCTTTTGGTGGTTGTTTTCACGTTGTTTTTAACTAAATATTGGAACGTTTGCCATGATACGATAGAATCAACCATATTTTATGTTTATTCTCTTAATGACAGTACTACTCTTTATACTATTGGTACTACCATATCATATATGGTATTTCGCGTATTATCATAAAGTTAGTACTATTTAAATTAAGAGCTTCTTTCTGTGTTTTAAGTACGTTACTGGTTAGTACTTAAATAGTACCTTTGATTATCTAAATAAATGTAGAAAAGTATTATTATACCTTTTGTATTACTTAAATTAACACCTACTAGATTACTTTTTATGTTTTTAAGCATGTTCATAGTGCCAAAGTAGTAATTTTGATTTTGTTTATAATGTAGATAATGTTACATCCTTATTGCTGTATTTTAGGACTTTATTTTTTACTTTTGGTACTATTAGTATAACTTTAGTTAATACAAATACCTATGTAGTACCTTTGACTATCTACAAAAACATGGATAATCAAGGAGTGAACAATGATCATTATTATAATCGTCATATAGTCTAATTCTTTTCTGCATGTATGTTTGTTACATCAATATTTATTAAAAGAACAGTATAGAAAGATATCTTAAGTTGTTAACCAAAATAGTATAATACAAGATAGTACTTTTTATACTAAATATAAAATGATATAAACACCAGTGATATATTTTCAAATAATTTCAAATTTGGTACTACTTAAGTATTGATCACTAACGCAATTATAGGCATCTTAAGACAGTTTTTTTTAGTTAAAATAACACGATTTTCTATGATTTTCTGCATGTGTGGTCAAACTAAAAAATACTTCATCGATTGTGGTAGGAGTACCAGTGTTAGAAAGCTTATTCTTTTTTCTATTTTAAATAATTTGAAACGTGGTACTACCTTTGATTATCTATATTTATATATACAATTTAGGGTACTACTAAGGTACTACCCAGCAACGTACCCAAAAGCATAGAAATAAGCCTAAATTTTATATTAACGAAAATAAAATAAAAAAATAAAAGCTGCCTTTGTCCTTTCAAGTAGTTACTTTTTATTTAACTGTCTTTTTGCTTCTCAGTACAGTAATTTTGTTTCAAAAAATAGCGAACTTAACTTATTTAACTATTTTTTGGGTAAGAAATTCTAGTTATTTAAAAAGACAATTTGTTAAGAGAATGATAAGTATATAGCTGCATTTTTTGTTTAAAGATGCATATTTATTAGTATGATAGTTAACGTAAAATAAAATTGGTACTTCATATATTTATATAGATAGTCAAAGGTACTACCCTGCAATGTAGTATATATAAATATAGATAATAAAAAATAATACCACGTTTATTATTAATACTGTCTAGATTAATATCTTAAGGGTATTTTTTATGATTTTAAATACATTAATAGTACCTAAGTAGTACCTTTGATTATCTATATTTATATAGATAATCATTGTTAGAAACCTTTTTTTTAGGAGTAGCTTGAAACTAAGTACTACTTAGGCACTAATTAATAATGTACTTAAAAGTTATAGAAAGAAATCAGAAACTGCGAATTGAAGTAGTACTAAAAGTAGTACTTTTAATACTAAATATCATGTGGTAGTACCAATCGTTTAAAAAGTAGTTCTGCTATTAAAAACTAAAAATAAAATAGGGTCGCTCCATGACAAACGTTCCAATTTTTAATTAAAGTTAAAAACAACGTAAAAAGGACCACCAGGGGGTCTGGGGGACATGGAATGTCCTCCAAGTACTCCGCTTTTAATGTATTTCTCATTAATACGAACAAATTGTGATTATAATCATCATATAATTACGTTATTTTACTAGTATATTTTAAAAGAATTACTTTTAATAGTAATAATGATCGTATAAAGAGTAGCACTGTCAAAATTTAAAATATTGTTCTAAACTACGGCAAGAAAAATGTATTTTTGTATATTTTACAACTATATTTCAAATTCTGACAGTACTACTCTTTATATGATCAGTACTACTATATCATATTGGTATTTAAAGTACTAACATTGATATTGTTTTGATTAGCAGCTTAAGATTTTCTTCCGTGTTTTAAGTACGTTGCCGGGTAGTACCATATTTGAAGTTACTTAAAAAAAATAAGGTTTCTTAGGGTATTACTCTTATTGAAAACAACCAAGCTTTTCTGTAGTTTGATGTAACAAACACACATATAGAAAATAAATATACTGGTAAAATCTTCCAGCTATAATTGATTATAACCATGATTTGTTAGTGTTGATAACGGAATACCTGGGGGACATTCCATGTCCAAGGTGGTCCTTTTTAAATTATTTTTGGCTTTAACTGAAAATTGTAACGTTTGTCATGACACGATAGAATCTACCCTATTATATTTTTATTCTCTTAAAAATCTTTGTATTCTATATAAATATAGATAATCAAAGGTTAAAAGAATAAGCTTTCTAACAGTATTACTCTTATTAAAAACGATCAAACTTTCCTTTACTTCTGATGTAACGATGGTAGTACTCCTTTATCAACGCACTTCTTATTACTGTAGTTACGTTATTTACTACTGTTAAAAAGTTTAATCTTTTGAGAGTAATTTGAATCCTTTGATTATCTATATAAATATAGATGATCAAATGTAAAAGCTCAGAAAGAAGTCTTATATGAAAATAGTACTAAAAGTAGTACTTTTAATAGTAGTACTGATCGCATAGAAAGTAGTACTATTAAAATTTAAAATATAACTACAACAAAAAGAATGTATTTTCGTATATTCTGGCGGTACTGCTCTTTATACGATCATTGGTTAACTTTGGTTAACAGCTTAAGAATACTATTTATGTTTTTAAGTACGTTGCTAGTACCTAAGTAGTACCTTAATTATCTCTATAAATACTGATAATCAAAGGTAGTACCACATTTTAAGTTGAACATTGATACTTCTTACTTTCAAAGATTATTTACCGCCAAAAGTTAAATACAGCAAGAAGAATGTAACAATACTGAAATAATTGTGTGATTCAGATATATTTTATAAATTAATTTGTGTAAATGTACTTGTGTATGTTGTATAAAAGTTTAAAGGCATAATCGATGTCAATGAGAGTACCTCTATTAGAAAGTTTATTCTTTTGCGAGTAGTTTGAGACGTAGTACTACCTTTGATTTTTATATTTATATAAATAATTAAAGGTACTACTTAGGTACTAGCTGACAATGTACTTCAAAACATAGAAATAAGTCTTAAACTGTGAATCGATGTAGTACAAAAGGTAGTACTTCAAGCATCAAATGTAATAGTAGTACCGATAGTATAAAGGGTAGTACCGTCAAAAGTTAAAATATAATTCTAAAATACAACTAGAAGAAAGTTGTAATGTTAAAATAAATTGATAATAAATGAACTCGCAAAACAGTCTAGTAAAGAATGTGTGTTGTTTTAGAAGATAAAAGAATTAAGAGAATAAAAATAAAATAAGGTTGATTCTATCATGTCATGAAAAACGTTCCAATTTTAATTTAGAATTTAAAGCAGAGTAAGCTTATTATATACAAGCTTTATATTTATATCGTTTTTAACTCTAACTAGAAATTGGAACGTTTGTCATGGTTCAATAGAATCAATTCATTTTAACGATGGTACTACTCTTTATATTATCGGTACTAACATACCACCTTTGGTGCTTAAAACTTCTTTTTTTGTTTTTGAGTATGCAGCTAGGAAGTACTTAAGGTTTACCTTTGATTGTCTATAAAAATATAGATAATCAAGGGCAGTACCACGTTTCAAGCTACTCGAAAAAGAATAAACTCGTAAAAAATCATGATTATAGTCATCATATTATAGTACTAATTTATTTTTATTCTGAATGTGTTTGTTACATCAAAACTAAAAAAAAAGTATCAGTGTTAAAAAACTTATTATTTTCAAGTAACTTGAAACGTGGCACTACCTTTGATTATCCTCATAAATATAAATAAATAAAGGTACTATTTAGGTACTAACCAGCAACGAACTTAAAATACAGTTAACCAAAATAGTACTAAAGGAAGTACTTTTAATACCAGATGTAACGATAAGCCAAAAGGACACATTGTTAAATTTTTCCTACCATATTTTAGAATTTTTGACAGTATTACTTTTTTACAAATTGGTACTACCATATCATATTTGATATTAAAAGTACTATCTTTAGTATTACTTTGGTTAACAGCTTAAGACTATAGCTTATGTTTTTAAGTACGTTGCTAGTATCTAAGTAGTACCTTTGATTATGTATGTAAATGCAGATAATCAAAGGTAGTACCACGTAGTCTTATATAACTAAATAAGCTTAAAAGTACCAGAATTACAAAGCCTATTTTTTATGGTACTACCTTTGATTACAAATAATAAAAGGTACTACTTAGGTTTAAACCAGCAACGTATTTAAAAGCACATACAGAACAACCGTATAAAGAGTAGCACCGACAAAATTTAAAAAACAATTCTAAAATACAACAAGAAGAATGTATTTTTGTATATTTTAGAACTATGGTATTTGATATTTAAAGTACTACCTTGGTTAATAGTTGGTGGTCCTGTTTACATTGTTTTTAACTCTAATTAAAAATTGGAACGTTTGTTATGGCGCGATAACATCAACTCTACGTTTTGTTCTTTTATTCTCTTAATGAATTGTCTTCTGAAACAACACGCACTTCTTACTCCTGTTTTGCATAACAACGCACATAGCTAATTCGACTATCTGAATATCTTCATTCATTTAATTCAACACTGTTACCTTCTTTTAAACTACATTTTGACGGTACTACTCTTTATAAGATTGGTACTACCATATTATATTTGATATTTAAAGTACCATCGTTAATACTACTTTGGTTCACAACCTAAAACTTTTTTCTGTGTTTGTTGGCTAGTACCTAAGTAGTACCTTTGATTAACTATATTTATATAGATAATCAAAGGTAGTACCACGTTTCAAGTTACTCACAAAGAATAAGCTTTCTAATATTCAGAGGTCAGATGATTTTTATTTGAATACTAACGTACTTAAAAAAAACAGAAATAAGTCTTAAGCTATTAACTAAAGTAGTACTACTACTTTTAATATAAAATGTGATGAAAAAGCCCGTCGCAAGTTTTGCAAAACAACGTACATAGTTTATTCGACTGTCTGAATGAAAGAGTTTTATGTTTTTAAATACGTTCTAGTATCTAAGTAGTACCTTTGATTACTTAAGTAATATGCAGCAACGTACAAAACAAAAAGAAGTTTCAAGTTGTTAACCAAAGTAGTACTAAATGTCATGATTATAATCATCATATAGTTAGATTATTTTACCAATATATTTATTTCTATATGTGTATTTGTTAAATCAAAACTAAGAAAATTTTATTTTTTTGATAATTTGAAATGTGGTACTACCTTTTGTTATCTGTTAAAGCTATTACTTAGGTATTTGCTAGTAACATACTTAAAAACATAGATAGAAGCTGTTAACCAAATTAGTACTAAAGATGGTACTTTAAATAGCAAATATGATATGGTAGTACTAATCGTATGAAGACTAGTACCGCTAAAAACTAAAACACAATCCTAAACTACAGCAAGAAGAATGTAACATTGCTAAAATAAATGCAGGCTTCCTGGTGGCCTTTTTTACGTTTTATGAACTGTAACTAAAAATTAGGAGGGAGTATCTTGAAACATGGTACTACCTTTGATTATTTATAATTTAAGAAACTACTTAGGTACTCGAATATGTACTTACATGTAAAAAATAGCTTTAAATTGTTAAAATGATGGTATAATAGTACCTTAAATACCAAATATCATGTGATAGTGTCGATCGTTTAAAGAGTAGTACCTTTTCATTATTTTACTAATAAATTTATTTAAGTACCCGTCAGTAATATACTTAAAAATACAGAGAGACGTCTTAAACTATGAATCAAAGTAGTACTAAGGATAGTACCTTTAATGTGGTACGGTAGTACCGATCATACAAAGAGTAGTACCGTAATTAAAAACATCAATAGCCTTTGGTTTTGCCCTGTGATTGGGAGATATTCTATAAATTAATTTGTGTAAAGGTTCTTACGTGTGTTTCATCAAAACTTAAGAAAAGCTTCATTGCTTTCAATGAGAATAATTTAATAGTATATATTTCATAGCGAAGTATCTGGACATCAAAACTAAAAAAAGCTTAAGAGTGCCAGTATTTTTTTGGAAGTAACTTGAAACGTGCTACTACCTTTGATTATCTACATAAATATAGATAAATAAAGGTACTACTTAGGTACTAACCAGCAATGTACTTAAAAATTTAGAAAGAACCAAAGTAGTACTAAAGGAAGTATTTTAATACTAAATATGATATGGTAGTACCGATCGTAATTAAATTAATTCATAAAATAATAACCAAAAGCTATATCCGTTTATTTGAGTTTTATTGCATTCTTCTTGTTGTATTTAATTTTTGACGGTACCACTCTTTAAAAGATCAGTACTATCATATCATATCTGGAATTTAGTATACTACCTTTAGTACTACTTTGAATCTGAACCACTGTTAGAAAACTTATTATTTTGTGAGTACTTTCAAAAGTGTTGCTACCTTTGATTATCTATATTTTTATAAATAATCAAAGATACTACTTACTAGTACTAAAGGTAGTACCGATAGTATAAAAAGTAATACACGATTAAAATCATCACATAGTTTAATTATTTTACTAACATATTTCTTTTCTGTATGTGTGTTTGTTCCATCAAAATTAAAGAAAAGGCTGATCATTTTCAATAAGAGTACCATTGTTAGAAAGCTTATCTTTTTGGATATAACTTGAAACTTAGTATTACTTAGGTACTAGTCAATAATGTACTTAAAAATAACAAATGTAATATGATTTATTTGAATCAATGAGAAGTACGTTGATAGCGAAATACCTGGGGGACATGCCCTCCAGGTACTCCACTATCAACACACTTCTCATTAACAGTAACAAATCATGATTATAGTCATCATATAGTTACATTATTATACTTTCAATAAAGATACCAGTATTAGAAAGTTTATAATCAAAGGTAGTACCAAGTTTCAAGTTACTTGCAAAAGAATAAGCTCTCTAACCATGGTAATTTCATTAAGAACGATGAATTAAATTTTGATGTAACATTTACATAAAATAATTTTTAAAGTTATATAATGATATTAACTTCAGAGAACTGCAGTTAGTAAAGAAATGCTGTATTTTAAATTTTTACGGTACTACCTTCAAACGATCGGTACTACCATACCACATTTATATTTAAAGTACTACCTTTAGTACTATTTCGGTTAACAATTTAAGACTTTTTACTGTGCGATAGAATCAACCTTATTTTATTTTTATTCTCTTAATGATGGTACTACTCTTTATACTATCGGTACTACCATATCATATTTGATATTTAAAGTACTATAATACTTTAAGTACTACTTTGTTTAACAGCTTAAGGCTTTTTTACGTGTTTTAAGTATGTTTCTATATTTATATAGACAATCAATGGTAGTACCATCAAAAAAGAAGCTTTCTAACACTGATTCTTTTAAGTTTTTTTTTAGTTACTATATGATGATTATAATCATGATTTATTAAAAAGTTTATCTTTTTGCGAGTAACTTCAAACATGGTACTACCTTTGATTGTCTATTTTTATAAAGATAATCAAAGGTACTACCTAGAAACTATCAACGTACTTAACAGAAAAATTAGTCTTTAGGAGTTAATTTAAGTAGTACTAAAGGTATAATAACACTTTAAATACGAAATATGATATGGTAGTAGCAATAGTACAAAGAGTAGTACCAAATAGTAGTATCAAAATAGTACTAAAGGTAGTACTTTTAATTTCAAAGAAATTTTATAGATTGATTTGTGTGAATGCACTTGTGTATCTTGTATAAAAATTTAAATGCTTAATCGATATCGATGAGAGTACTGCAGTTAGAAAGCTTATTCTTTTGAAAGTAATTTAAAACTCGGTACTAACTTTGATTATCTATATTTATATAGATAATCAAAGGTATTACTTAGGTACTAGCTAGCAACGTACTTAAAACATAGAAATAAGTCTTAAGCTGTGAATCAACTTAGTACAAAAGGTAGTACTTTAAGTAGCAGATGTAATATGGTAGTACCGATACTATAAAGAGTAGTACTGTCATTAAAAGAATTAACATAAAAAAGGGTTGATTCTATCGTATCATGATAAACATTCCAATATTTAGTTAGAGTTAAAAACAACATAAAAAGAACCACCAGAAGGTCTGAGGGATATGGAATGTCTTCTAGGTATTATTTTTTGCGAGTAGTTTGAAATCTGGTACTACCTTTTATCATCTATATAAATATAGATAATCAAAGGTACTACTTAGGTTTTAAGCAAAAATGTATTCAAAAATACAGAAAGAAGTCTTAAGCTGTAAATCAAAGTAGTACCAATGGGTACTACCTGTGATTATCCATTTAATTCTATTTAAAGGTAGTACTTTTAATTTCAAGTAATCAAAGGTACTACTTAAGTACTAATCAGCAATATATTTAAAAATATAGAAAGAAGTCTTAAGCCGTTATCTAAAGTATAATAGTACTTTAAATACTAAATATGATATGGCAATGATTTGAGAGTAACTTAAAGTGTGGTACTACCTTTAATTATTTATTTTTATGTAGATAATCAATACAGTAGGAAGTTTTGAGTTATTAACCGAAGTAGTACTAAAGGTAGTACTTTTATTACCAAATGTGGCGTGGTAGTACCGATCATTTAAAGAGTAATGTGTTAATTTAGGTAGTAGTAAAGGTATAATAACATTTAAAATATCTAATATGATAAGGCAGTACCGATGGTATGAAGAGTAGTATCGCCATTAAGAAAACAAACATAAAATAGAGTTAATTTTATTGCACCACGACAAACATTCTAATTTTAGTTAAGAGTTTAAAACAACGTAAACAGGACATGGAATGTCCTCCAGGTACTCTGATATCAACACATTTATCATTGATTCTTTTCTGCAGGTGTATTTATTACCACAAACTTAAAGAAAAGTTTGATCGTTTTCAATGAGAGTTCCACTGTTAGAAAGCTTATTCTTTTGCAGGTAACTTGAAACTTGGTACTACCTTTCATTGTCTACATTTATATAGATAATCAAAGGTACTATTTAGGTACTAACAAAGAATGTACTTAAAACATAAAAATTTATAGTCTTAATTTAAGTAGTACCTACAATATAATAATACGTTAAATAACAAATATGATATGGTAGTACCGATACTACAAAACTAAAGAAAAACTTGATCGCTTTCAATGAGAGTAATTAGAAATCTGGTACTACCTTTGATTATCTATTCTTATACAGATAATAAACGGTACTACTTAGGTTTTAATTAGTAACATATTTAAAATCGCAGAAAGATTTCTTAACTAAAGTAGTACTAAAAGAAGTACTTTCAATAGTAAATGTAATATGGTAAACAACCGTATAAAAAGTAGTACCATCAAAACTTAAAAGATAGTAGAAAAATTTATTTATTTTAAAAATATATTTTTATTTTTATACTTCCATCACAATCGATGAAGACTTTCTTTAGTTTTGGTGTAACAAACACACATACAGAAAATCGTCATAATTTGTTAAAGTCATTTATAAGTATATTGAATAGCGGAGTACCTGGGGGACATTTCATGTCCTCCAGACCCCCTCGTAGTCCTTTTTATATCGTTTTTAACTCAAACTAGAAATTGGTATGTTTGTCATGATTCAATAGAATCAACCCTATTTAATTTTTATTATTTTAACGACTGTACTACTCTTTATACTATTGATACTACCATGATACCTTTGGTATTAAAAGTACTATTATACTTTTAGTACTACTTTGGTTAACAGCTTAAAACTTCTTTTTGTGTTTTTGAGGATGTAGCTAGGGAGTACTGAAGGTTTACCTTTGATTATCTATATAAAAATAGATAATCAAAGGTAGTACCACGTTTCAAGTTACTTGCAAAAGAATAAGCTTTCTAATAATAAATCATGATTATATTCATCATATAGCTACATTATTTTACTAAAAAAAAGCTTAAAAGTACCTGTGTCAGAAAGCTTATTTTATAGTGGTACTACCTTCGACTATCTATATTAACATCTATATTAATATAAACATTAATATATTACTTTTTTTGTATGTGTATTTATTAGATCAATACTAAAGAAAACCTTGATTATTTTCAGTGGAAGTACCACTTATTAGAAAGCTTATTTTTTTAGAAATAACTTAAACCGTGGTACTACCTTTGATTATTTATATTTATATAGATAATTAAAGTGACTACTAAGGTACTACCCAGCAACGTACTTAAAAACACAGAAGGAAGTCTTAAGCTGTTAACCGAAGTAATATTGAAGGTACTTTTAATACCAAATGTGATATGATAGTACCGATAGGGGGTATGCCCTCTAGGTACTCCACTATCAAAACACTCTTCATTAACAGTAACAAATCATGATTATAATCATCATATAGTTACATTATTTTACTTATTACATTTTCAATAAAGATACCAGTTTATAATCAAAGGTAGTACCAAGTTTCAAGCTACTTGCAAAAGAATAAGCTCTCTAACCATGGTACTTTCATTAAGAACGATGAATTAAATTTTAATGTAACATTCACATAAAATAATTTTTAAAGTAATATAATGATATTAACTTCAAAGCTTAAAAGTACCAGAATTAGAAATCTTATTTTTTATGGTACTACCTTTGATTGTCTATTTTTATAAAGATAATCAAAGGTACTACCTAGAAACTATCAACGTACTTAACAGAAAAATTAGTCTTTAGGAGTTAATTTAAGTAGTACTAAAGGTATAATAACACTTTAAATATCAAATATGATATGGTAGTACCAATAGTATAAAGAGTACTTACAATTTCAAAGATATTTTATAGATTAATTTGTGTGAATGCACTTGTGTAGAAAGCTTATTCTTTGAAAGTAATTTAAAACTTGGTACTAACTTTGATTATCTATATTTATATAGATAATCAAAGGTATTACTTAGGTACTAGCTAGCAATGTACTTAAAAACATAGAAAAAAGTCTTAAGCTGTGAATCAACTTAGTACAAAAGGTAGTACTTTAAGTAGCAGATGTAATATGGTAGTACCGATACGATAAAGAGTAGTACTGTCATTAAAAGAATTAACATAAAACATTAACAATATTTAATTAGAGTTAAAAACAACATAAAAAGAACCACCAGAAGGTCTGAGGGATATGGAATGTCTTCTAGGTACTATTATATTTTTTGCGAGTAGTTTGAAACCTGGTACTATCTTTTATCATCTATATAAATATAGATAATTAAAGTGACTACTAAGGTACTAGCCAACAACTTACTTAAAAACACAGAAAGAACAGCGAAAGAAGCCTTAAGTTGTTAACCGAAGTAATATTAAAGGTAGTACTTTTAATACCAAATGTGATATGGTAGTACCGATATTATAACGAGTAGTACCGTCATTAAGAGAATAAACATAAAATAGAGTTAATTGTTACCTTTGATGTTACTACCTTTTATACGATTGGTACTACCATATCATATTTGATATTAAAAGTACTACCTTTAGTACTACTTTGGTTAACAGCTTAAAACTACTGTTTATGTTTTCAAATACATTGTTAGTATCTAGGTAGTACTTTTTATATATACGTTTGTTATATCAAAATTAAAAAAGTACCAGAATTAGAAAGTTTATTTGTTTCTATATTTATATGGATAATCAATGGTAGTACCACCAAAAAACAAGCTTTTAACACTGATTCTTTTAAGCTTTTTTTTAGTTATATGATGATTATAATCATGATTTGTAAGAAAGCTTATCCTTTTGTGAGTAACTTCAAACATGGTACTACCTTTGATTATCTATGTTTATAAAGATAATCAAAGGTACTACTTAGGTACTAGCTACCAACGTACTTAAAAACATAGAAACAAGTCTTAAACTGTGAATCAACTTAGTACAAAAGGTAGTACTTTAAACAGCAGATGTAATATGGTAGTATCGATACTATAAAGAGTAGTACTGTCATTAAAAGAATAAACATAAAAAAGGGTTGATTCTATCGTATCATGACAAACATTCCAATATTTAGTTAGAGTTAAAAACAACGTAAAAAGAACCATCAGAAGGTCTGTCTAGGTACTATTATATTTTTTGCGATAGTTTGAAATCTGGTACTACCTTTTATCATCTATATAAAAATAGATAATCAAAGGTACTACTTAGGTACTAACCAG
>JAUIMW010001210.1:0-13280 GCA_033557785.1 Enochrus cinctus
GTGGAGCCATTTTTACACTACACGATATGATTTATTTAACCCCACACCTGACACCAAATGTTACGTTCGTGGGGTAGGTAAAAGAGTTTATTTAATTAAAATTTATATTCATAAACTATTTACACTAATAATTATTTACAATTACTAAACTAAATGAAAATGTCTACTATTTATAATAAACACGACACTGTGAATATTGATAATGCGCGCCACTGGTAGCGTTCCGACCTCACTTCGGCTAACTCTATGCGTCTCTCCGGCTGACTAACCAAGTGCCGCCTCGGTCCGCTGTGATGCTTTAAATAGTGGTGCGGATTCTCGCAAATTCGAATTCTAGAATTTCTAGATTTTCGATGCGTTTCCGTTGTGTTCTTCGGTCGGAAATCGTTCGTTATAATACTATTACGAATTTGATTTATTTCGAAAGGTTTGTAGTAAAGCAAGTGTTTATTTACTTAATTTATTTTGCACCAATTACTTTACAACTATAAGTTGTATCTACAATTACGCTTGCGCTGACGATCCGAACTGTTCTACTTGGCTGCACTCCGACCCTCCTTATATATGCGAGAGCCGGCATTCCAGAATCTTCAAGCCGTTTCTAGCGAGTTTCTTTCTCGAATGCGAATCTTCGCATCTAGAAAGTTCTATATGCTCGCTTTTGTAACAATACATAAAAACACAACGAATATTAAAAACAATAAAAGATAATGGGGGATATGGCAAATCTTCCAGCCCTCAAAGCCTCTTAAACTTTTAAATGAGTGCACTGTTGTGTAGTATTCACACCATTTCAGCAGCAATGGATGAGTGGACCGTGTTTTACATAAGATGTTTTCATTAATATCACATCTATACAGCTTTAAATCTCCTGGTCTATCAATTTTGTCCAGCATGAAAAAAAGAAAAACTATTAAATGTGAAGAAATGTCTCCCTAGACTGCTGTTTTTATATTGGAAAATTATTCAAGAGAGGGAGAACCAGTGTTGAAGATGGTACTCCGTTGATCTAAATAAGTCATTTCTTTAAGTTGATATAATTTTCCGTCTTTCCATTTTTAATTTTTCACATGACCAATGGATGGTCACTTCATTTGGACAATAAATATCATTGTATCATGATAATTGTTTCTAAATGTATTAAACTATCTTTACATTTCCAGACTAACAGACACCAAAAAGCTATGACCCACTAGAACAGAGCCACTAGAACAGAGCAGACAATAACAGTTACACTTTCAACACACACGACTTTTATTTGCCTAGTGTTATGTGATTGCAAATTATTTTGGAAAATGTCCTAGTTACATGCTTCTGTTTTGTTCTAGATACAACGGCTCAAGGTTCATGGGGCATCGACGTGATGAGTGGAGCTCCTGGTGACATTGTTCTCACTTTCATGTATAATGCAGGAGGCCTTTTCGTCGTCTACAATCGAGCAATTAACATTGCGGTGGTGTTCGTAGCTAATACTGGATTCTACGCAATAGCTAACGTCAAAACAGGTGGGCTATTGGTTGTCAGCTATTTGACTAGTTACGCTAAGTTCATAGCTGCTGGTGCCCAAGTAACCTCGCCCTTCGCCGTCGAAAATTTAATAACAGGAATACAAAATATCGTAAATATTGTTGGAAACACTGTTTCTGCTATTTTAAGACCAACAGCTCTTATAGATCCTATGATTTTCAATTTTGGATTCTACGTCAGAACGTTAGGTGGCTTACCTGCAAGTGCAGATCCTTTCAAAGGCAAAACTAACCTGAAGAGTCTAATAGATACCAATTTTGGAGCACTGGCAGCAAGCGTAGGGTCTAGATTGCCAGGAAGGTACAACAACGCCTGCAACACAATGAACTTCTTGGTGGGCGTCATGGGAACGATTCCAAGCATACAGACTATCTATAGAGATGTTCTTTGCTACAGCGCAAACAACGGTTTTGGGCCCAACAAAGGCGGAAACATATTCACTAACATCTATGCTCCTTCCCTTTATATTGGAGGATTTTTGGATGGAAGGCTTACGTCCGGAAGCTTTAACCCAGCAGGTCAAATATTTTCGTTTACAGGACCTTCATCATCATTCACAGTTAACTTGGGAATGGCTTATAACCCTAGTGGAAGTTTAGTGGACCTTGCTGGCCATGCTTACATAGGACTTAACCAAAATATTGATATTAACAATGGCTTTTCAGCAAATTAAAATTAATATCACATATGTTAACAGTATATTTAAATAAATATTATAATATTGTTTAGTTTTTTTTTTTTGCTGATTAGCAAATATATTTTACCTGAAGGTTTTATGTTGTGGCTATAAAATCTTAATATATGGCTATAATTAAACGAACAAAAGCGAGAGTGAATGTTGTATGAAACAGTTTTTCAACTGTATTGTCCTGAGGATCACGAGTTCTTTAAAATATCTTTCGTATTACCAAGAACACTCGTAACAGGCCCGTTTACGACTTCTAACAAATGTAAAGGTTAGTGCTATGTTCAGGAGATGGATGAATCTGTTAAGATAAATTATGATCTGCTTTATTCTCATTCGGGCATTGGATTACTGGATAAGATTACAGATGTATTTATTATCAACCAGGACCTAATCGGTAGAATTAATTTTAAAGCAAAGGAAGTGAATTATTTGAGACATGTGGTCTCCAAAGAAGGCATCTATTCAGATCCAGAAAAAAATAAAAGCAGTTGCAAAGTGACTAGTACCTCTAGACAAATATGAGTTATAAAGTTTTCTTATATCCATATCAGAAAGGAACTATTAGGTGATAAGAAGACTCGCAGTGATAAAGACTTTGGAATATTTCCATAAATAGCTGTATGGGCAAGAACTTCTATTGCAAACCGATCACACGGCTCTTAAATGGCCATGCCTTGATAAGTGTAGTGATTGCCGTCATCTAAAAGAAAAAGAGAAAGCCTATGGCAGGCAGAACTACAGTGCAAGAAAATGGATGGGGTACGGAGGAATTGAAGGCAGCGCGAAGATCAAAACCCTGACATATCAATAAAGGCTCAGTGACGAACAATAATCGAGGACCTAGGTAGGAAGAAATCTCCAATTTGAATCCCATTGTTAAAAGCTCTTAAGCATAATGGGGCTCTCTATGGATAGAAGATAGTCTACTTAAAAAGAGCTTTAGAAAATCTTGACAGAATGAATGCTAGTAAGCAATTAATTTTGCCAAAAACAAAGAGAACTGAAACACTACAAGAAATTGATGGTGGAGTGAGACTTGAGAAAATTCGACAGAGATTCTACTGGGCCAACTAGCAGAAAGATGTCAAAACTTGGTACAGAAGGTGCAGCTGTTAATGGACCATCGGAGAGCAGATAAGCCCTCATGAGGCAATATAATGTCAGATCTTCTTTTGAATAGAATTGGGCATTTCTGGGCATTTCCAGAAATGACTACTGGAAACAAGTACATCTTGGTTATGAAGGATTACTTTAGCAAATGGGTGGAAGCATACGTCATAGCGAAACAGGAAGCATCAACAGTAGTTGAAGAATTGGTAAACAACTGGATCTGTCGATTCGGTGTGGGACCATCCTAAAACAGTTCAGCTTGTATTGTAAGCACATCAAATATACAGGGTGTGTCCTGACTTACTGCGACTATTTGTACCTCATAAAGTTTATCCAATAAGCAATAAAACCAAAGAACAGAATTCAGGAATACCTTTAAAATGAGTGAAACAGATTTTCATGCAAATTGTTGCACATGAAATAAAATTATTAAAGGTTACCCTCTACACATCTACGAAATAAGATGATTTTTTTTGTGGGAAACTTTATGGCTCACTTTCTTCGAGTCATCGACCCTCGTCGATTTGCAAGTGTTTTTAAAAATGAAAAAACGTGAATTTTTATTCAGTTATTATTTTACCTACATTTTCTTGAATAAAACACAAAATGATTCATTACCCTACATACTTATTTAACACAGGTAATGCACTAACGTTAATAAAACTTTTACTAGAAAGTATGTTCAGAAATAGAAACAAAGAATTAATTTGTGTATCACCACAAACCCATTTAAATAAATAAAGATGACAACAATATGTTTCCAAAACACTAATGTTCCTAAAACTGAAGTTTTTGTTGACGCCGAAAGAAAAATCTAATTCCAAATTTTCTTAAGATAAGTATTTGTTACCCTTTATTACAAAAGAACACTATGCTTCAGAAGCAATAACTCTCTTTATACTTCTGTTCCCATGATGAGCTGTTATGTATTAACGAGATAGCCTGGGTACTCTTTTTGAGTCTTTTATATATAGCTGTGATTGCATTGCGAAGGTTTGCCCGAATCAGCAAACAGCAAAGTTGCGAACCTACGTAGCTATGTACCCTTCTTTATACCAAGCGAAAGAGAACTCCCATATCTATACTATCCCAACAGAATGGCTAGTAATAAATCGCAAATTGGTATAAACAGTATTTTTTATTGTTCTAGATACATCTGCGAATGGATCATGGGGTGTAGATATACTTGGTGGAGCCCCTGGAAACCTCGTTTTAACCTTCATGTACAATTCAGCAGGTGTCTTTGTAATCTTCAACAAGGTTACCAACATGTGTTTTGTTTTCGTAGCTAACACAGCATTCTACGCCATCGTCAACGTCAGTTCCGGAAACGGAATGGTCGTCAGTCAAAGCACCAATTATGCCAAATTCCAAAATTTTGGAAGCGATGTCACTACACCATTTGCAGCTAACAATTTAGCGTTAGGAACCCAGAACATTGTAAATGCAGTAGGCACAAGTGTAGCGTCTATTTTGAGGCCTACTGCCCTAGTTGATCCCAATATCTTCAATTTCGGGACCTACATCAAAAAACTGGGAAATGTCGGGACAACTGATGCATTTTCAACAAAACCAGCATTAAAATCAACTATTCAATCTACTATGGGACCATTTTTCGCGTCGATCGCCTCACGCCTCCCAGGAAACTACAACAACGCATGCAACTCCTTGAACGCTTTGGTTGGAATCTTGGGAACGATTCCTAGTATGCAAAAAGTTTACAGAGATGTTATTTGTTCAGCAGCCAATAAAGGTTTTGGACCCAATAAAGGAACTCCCATCTTTACTACCATTTATGCACCTTCCCTTTACATCGGAGGATTTCTCGACGGCAGCCTTACCACCGCAAGCTTCGACCCTACCACATCAGATATAAATATGAGTGGTCCTTCCACCTCATTTAAAATTAATGGTGGAATGGTTGCGGGTGCAGGCTTGGCTGGAGTTGCATACGCTGGCTTAAATCATGGCATTCCCATCTCCAATGTATTTTCTGCAGATTATTAAAAAATATATATTAATTCACCAATATGTACTTGATTATCATAATAAATATTTGAACAGTTTCAATATAGATTTTTTTGCAGAATTATCTCTGTTTATTTTTTTATTTTTTTTTTTGTAAAAAGTGTTTGATGTGTGGGGTGCCGAATTTATTTGCGTGTGATGTGTTTTAGCGTTATTTTCCTGTCTGTATGTATGAGATGCCTTAATCTTATTACTTTTTTAGTGACACACTTTTTTGTCATGCAGAATAATGGACATATCTTACAGGATTGATCTTCCCATATTATTATTTAAAAAGAAATTGACCTCTTTTCAACATGGAGTGATGTAGACATGTACATCGAGAATAATGTAAAATTATAGATATACAATGTAAAAAGACGCCAATTTTATAATTTAGTATTTTATCATCTACGCAGAAGAGTTAACTAGTTGAAAAACTTTTAAATTAATGTTGAAAACTTAAATTTTTTATTAATAAATCAAAATAATTTGAGTTTCAATGATGAATAGCTAAGCCTATCAACTTGACACGGCGACTACTATACAATACAAATATGCCTCTACATGTAGCACCAAATATTACAAAATGTTCCTAATAAAATGGTCTTAACATAGTTGGAAAGCTAGGATAATATAGAAGAGGCAATGGAAACACGGAAGAGAACTCGACTATGAGTATTTGCAACAGGCATAAGAATTGGTATACTGGCCAGAAACTGTGGGTAATCCACTATACCATTTAGAACTTTATATTTTCTGATGAAGACTATTCCTGATTACTCTAGTGTTTGGGTATGGCAGAAACTGCACAGTGCGCTGTGTAGATTTTGCTCGATTGATACTTTTCCCAATATACTTTATTGACTTTCCATTTATCTACAACTTTTATTCTAATATCTATAAAGACTAGGAAATGATCACACATCATTGTATCCAAATGGACTTTCCATTCCAACTTAACTGCCAAAGTATCACTAAGGATACTGATATCAGGCATTGATTTTGGCGAATTTGGAGAACACATTATTGTAGAATCCCCAGTATTAATAACCGAAAAGGGAAAAAATTTGAGGGCTTCAATCAGTGCCATTGGCATTTTCAGATTGTGAACCCCATAGGACATGTTGACCATTAAAATCACCCATGATAATAATTACATACAGTAAAATATCCCTCCTGACTTCATTTATAATAATTTAATCGAGAGCAAAATAAATTGTTTGTTGAAACCAAAACATGCAGAGAACACAATATTAATTACCAAGATTGGTATGCCAGCCACAAAAAAGCAAATATAATAAACTAGGGGCAGTGTTTTGGTTCTGGGCCATCCTAATTTGATGATCAAGAAGATGAATGCTCCGTTTATTGATAATCCTGCCAACGATAGCATCCATTTTGCAATTCCATTTAACAAAGACTTAATTCACATATTCCTGATTTTTTTGGATCCTGGTGTTGCATTCGAACACACGACATTTACTAAGGCCTCACTCTACAAGTACCAATGATTATAGGTGACTTAAACCCGAACTCCAGACTCAAGAACAGTCAACTATCATCTTTTCATAAATAACAGCAATTTCAAGAAAATTACTATCCCTCTAACCTTCTTAATGGAAAAGAATCAAGATTCCACCCCTGATGTAGTGCTGGTGAGCTGGTGACCTTTCATTCATCATGAGCAACGTTGACTTGTCTCCAGACCTCATCTCCTATCATTTATCTATTACATTTAAAATGGAATTACAGACATGCCGTAGTCACCAACACCCTGTGTGCCACTCTTCAACATTACCCATACGAATGACCGCCATACATTTTATCTCTTATAAAAACTAAACGCAAATTATATCGAGAATACCATCTTTATGGAGGAGCAGAAAATATTCAAAAGCCGATAAACAACTACAAAAGATACAAATGGGAAAAAGTCGGTGAGGAGATAAATCAGGCTAAAGGGAAAAACTTTTAGCAGAGAACTGCATTGCTTACCAAGTACAAACCAAGAATTAAAACACTACCCTTAATCAAGAATGGTTCAAAGCTAGACAATGATCTAGGCAAATGTATTTTGTTTGCTGATTACTACAAGGAAATATTTACCGAAAACCACTCAAAAGCTTTCGACGAGGACCACTTCATAATGTGTTATTAACTGGTTTAACATATAGAACTGAATAATAGTCCCACGTCTCTGATTAAACACAATGCCAAACTCAATTGGAGCACAGAGAGTTCCAGAATTTTCAGAAGAGGAATACTTGTTTTAGAAAATAAATCATCCTACAAGATAGTTACACTGTTTCGAAAAAGTACACTGGGTTAAGCTATGTGCATTGTTTCATAAAATGCCAATTGGATTGGTACTGAACGATGGATGATGATGAGAATATTATATGATGATACTCCAAAACAGTTGAGAGCTCCACAACTGAATTGTATAAGCAAACTGGATAAATCTAATAAAGCTCTTGATTATTCGGCAAATTATAGTGTTCGTTTTCTTCATTTCGATGAACATGATTATCCGTTTATTTCTATGAGTTTATAAATTAAAAAATTTCAAGAAATTTGGAAGTTCCTCCAATAGATTTTCAATCATGTGAACTCTGATGCAGCTGTAACAAAAAAAAATAGATAAAAGAGAGGTAGTTTTCCAATGAAGAGCTTCTGCAGGCTGCGGAACGTGTTTAAATCATGTAGTATGTACAGACTGGTTTCTGAGAGTGTAACCTTTAAGATCTGAGATCTTAGTAATGACCGTTAACTAGTAAACCTCATAATAATGTAAATGGAATCTTTAAGCCATTTCTTTAAGTGTGGAAACTGGAAATTATCTCAAGAGGGTTAAATCTGGTGAATATGATGGATGTGGAATGAATTCATGTATTTTTGCTAATGAGACTCACATCTGCACCCATTCAATTTACTGATAGTATAGCGTCTTTTATTTTCAATAAGCTACAATAATATTTGATGGTGAAATTTTAATTAAGTTATGAGAATGACATGCAAAGCTTCTGAATCGTGAACTGTGACGAAAATGAATAAAAAAAGTAACAAAATGTACATTTCAAAATCACTGATAATTATGCAAAATAAGAAGCTATGCTATAAAAATATTTTAGATAAAACATTCCAATATTTTTGAAGAAACACCAAAGAATACCAACCAAAAATGTGGGGCAAGTTCTTTCCTTCAGCTGCAGTTTTGCTTCTGGCATTGCAATCAACTCATGGTAATGCAAATACCTTCAGTTATTTTGTTGTAAACACCACATCAAACACCATGATGAAGACCACGAACACCATAACATTTCTGCTTTACATTCAAGAGCTCTATCAGATGCCATTTCCCCAGTTTCCTTGTGCAACTTTGTGTGTTCTGCTGCTACCACCCCAGACATCACAACAGCATCCCCAGGTGCTACGACACCAGCCCCTCCAAAAACTACCATAGCTTCCTGGACCATAGCTCCTACAGCGCAAGCAAACATCGGAGTTATAATAGCTTACGATAGAACCAGTCAATCTTTGGCCATCATCAACAAATCCAAACAAATCGTGGTTGTTTTCAGTGGAACCCAAGAAATTTTTGGAATATTCAACATCCAGAATAACGCAGCTCTCATCATAAACATCCAATCAGGACTTGCCAAATACATAACTACATCAAGTGTTTACAATTACTTCTTGGGAGCATCCGTTAACTTCTACGCTGGAATATCAATACTTGCCAACATAATCGCATCAACTGCAAACTCTGCAAAAGGCCTTCTTTTTCTCAACTCCAACATATTTAATTTTCAAGCATTCATAAACAACTTGATTATCGGATGTTTGGATTTAGCTGGTTTCTTCTCAGGAAAGCTGGCTCTGTACTCTCAATTGGTTTTGTTAATGGAAACTTGCTTTACCAGCTGTTTCTTAAATTTCTTTGTACTTCCAAGCTTTTGTTACTGGCAAAATAACCGGAGTGAGCTTGTTAGCTGATCTATCTTTATCTTTCACTTCTTTCGGAACTACCCTGTTTAGCGTTACTGTAAACGGTTTTATTACAGTAGGAGGTATTGTGAAAGGCGTCCTTACTGCTGCTGCTAGCATTGTTGGAGCCATAATTGTGGTTGCTAATATTGGAGTTGGAGTGTCTATCAACATTGGTACTGCTATTTCTATAGAATAAATTTAAAAATAATTTAAAATTAAATAAATTTTATGCATAAACTTTGTGTTTTAATTTTTATTTACGAACACATTATTCTATACACCTTTTGCTCGGTTCACCCCACCCTACTACAGCACCACTTTTTCTGTTTTCTTCGTCCAGCCACTTCCAAAGAGGACTGTAATATTCTAAAATGGCTGCAGCATCTAATTTTCTCTCACCGGAAATGATTTCTAGGATGTCTTCCCAAGATTTTGACCTTCCGAGCTTTAAACCTTGTTGTAAGATATAACCAACTTCATGGCTTCCACTTAAATCGCAAAGATGTAAAGGCTTATCGATAGGGTTATATTTTCCGAGTTTTGAGCATATTCCTCTATGCATTTGATGGGCTATTATTGGGCTTAAAAATAAATAGTTTTCTGGTTCGAAGCGATAAGATGTAAGGAAATCCATTGAGATGTCCAACTGATCGTTTGTTCTATTTGCTGGGGGCTCCAGACCTTGGTAGTCATGCACCCATTTCCACCACATACAGTTAAAGTTACTGGAAGGGGTCGTTCCAACAGTTGATTCCAATTTCCATAATCCGAATATGTAACTGAAAGGTAAGCTGGCAAAGATATCCAATGCGTTTAAGTAAAGAGTTGTTATGATATTTTCTGTCATGTTTTCCTTTTCGAAAACATTCATTTCTAAATAATTCTTAGCAGTCGAAAAGCTCAAGTACATAAAGTCTCCAAAAGCATTAAGAAATGATGGCATCGGCGGTTTTCTGAACAACAAAGGTTGGTCTTTGTATTCTAAGTAGTACTCGACAGCTCCAGTTGTTTTCAGAGCTGCCAAAAAACCCATGTAATCTAAGAAGGGGGTACAATCAGTAACTCTGTAGTCTATTTTGTTTCTCAAGTCCCAGCTAGTTGGAAATACTCTCAACTCCTCGTTGCTTCTTGTAACAAAAACAGATTCAGCCCAAAAAGAACTGGGAAGCTTGGGAAAATTCAACTTTAAATAAAACTGTTCTGCATATTTGTACAAGCTCCTCTTAGTATGATTAACCCCCAAAAACCTATCAAACGCTTCAAAGTCAGTACTGTTTTTGTAAGGCATCGTTGCATAAATAATTTTCTTCCACGAGCGTGGCGTGGTCCCACCCAGTAAGTGACATGGAATAGGACCTCCAGGGTTAAGAGTGTAATTTGAAGTTATTAAATATTGTCTAAGGTATGCGTGTATCTTCTCATAGTATGGCTTGATTTGTTTCCAAATTTTTGTTGTATCCATAATTGGAACGTTTGTTAGGTACAAGAATGCTTCATCTTCTCCATTATATCCATGAAGCTTGCCGATTTCGCGCATAATAGGCACAATTTCCCCAATGGTTTTTTTAATGTTATTGCTAAACTCTGTTCTCCAAGCCAGCCAAAAGTACTCCAATTCTTTTTCGTCAGAGATTTTATCAAACACCGATTCGACTTCATACTTTCCGTAAGTAACAGAGGAATTTTTGTAATCAGGTATTCTAACAGAAAGTCCAATGATCTCTATATCTCTTAAAAACTGATAATATTTGATTAATTTTTCTCTAGGCAAAATCTCTTCATAAATCACTTGCAATAATTTTATTTGTCTTTGAATCCTCGGGTCTGAAAACTGCCTCCAGTTGTACTTTAAAGCTTTAGCCCTAAAGGTTTTCGCTTCTTCGGCATTTGCAATTGCTTCTTCGAGGAATTTATTGAAGTTCTCTTCGTTATTGTCTATAGCCAACTCCCAAAACGCTGTGTAATACTTAATTTCCAAAGGTGTAAATTTTTGATCTATAAAATTTAAAAATCGATTGGCACATTCTTCCTTGCAGAAATAATAATTTATTATTAGAAATAGAAGAATTATTGTAGATGTTTGCCACATTTCAAACACAGAAATTTTAATGTTTAGTGTAAAAATATAATTTTTATTGACAAATAATATTATTTGTTCTTCTTCTATTACTCTTTTAAGACTTGTTGTTAGCTCCTTGTTTTTGTCTTTCAAATATTTTCTATATACTGCAAATGTATGTACTGTTCATTTGAACATTACTGTATATTTCTTGCTTTTGTGCCTGTGCCTCTATCTCAGTTTTTCTGCAAAATTGGTTTCCATTTGCCTCAGTCTTTCTATTTCTTCTTCTTCTTCTTCCTCACAGCTCTTGTTTATATCTTTTTTACACTTCATTCCTGCTCTCACTTTTCTAGCATTTTTTATATTCTAATGACCTGTTTCTGAAATTGGACATAAGCACTACACCGACGTAACTTGACATAAGAACAAAAGATTAATGTCAAGTTGCGAAGGTGTAGTGCTTATGTCCAATTTCAAAATCGACCCATAACAGTCGACTCCTTTCTTCTTCTTTTTCACGTCATCATTAGTAAGGCCCTCATCAGGAACCTGCAGTAACTCCTCAATATTCTGCTCATTTACATCTCCTAGTCCTGCTGTTCTGATTAGGTTGACAGTTTGACCAACGATAGTCTCTTTTCGATGATAATCCTGGGGATATCTCTACCCATATCTTCTTCCACACTCCCACAGTACATTAACTTCTTAGCTAATTCTTGCGAAGCGAAGTCGATATTGCCTATGGCATCCATGATGTTATATTTTTTCCAAAATTGCACAATTGATTCTTTATCTTCGCCTTCTGTTTTATCAATAAGTTGTTGAAATACTGGTCCTTTGACTAAATTAACGACGTAATGTTTGATGGTAGAAAGACCACTTCAACCAGATTGCAAGTATTTAAGTCGGACAAGTTGGTGGGATGGCTTGGTGCATTATCCATCAGTAACAAAGCCTTTAGTTCAATTTTATTTAATTTACAGTAACGTTTTATAGATGGACAAAAATGTGTGGTAAACCAATTTTGAAAAATATTTCAGTTCCCAAATTATGGGTAGACTAAATTTTAAAACTCCTTTCATGGGTCTTGGAGTTTTGGCATGGAACACAAGCATTTTAAATCGCCATTAGCGTTACCGTCCAGAAGAAGGGAGAAACGATCTTTTGCAGCTTTGAAGCCTGGTGCTCGCTTTTGTTCTTGCGATATAAATTGCTTTGGTATTCTCTTCTGAAAAAAACCCATTTCATCCACGTTAAAAACAGTTTTAGTGTATAATTTCCTCTTTCTATTATGACTAAAATTATTCCCGAACGAGTTGTATATACGAAACGCGGTTTCCAGCAAACCAGCGTTAATCAAGGTACTGCTATACGAGGTCATACTGTATGTGATGCTTTTAACTTGAACCTTCAGTTTAGATTCGATTTTTATAGAATTCAGACGTGTTTAAAGTGTGCTCTTGCTATTGATTTCTAGTAAAAAATACGGGAATTAGTGATAAGAATGGATGTTAAGTACCAAGTGAATGGATGTTGAGGAAGATATGCCCCCAGATGGGGGCACCTCACAAAGGAGTATCGATTCTGTTTTTTGGGTTTTAACGATGAAATTACTGAAATCAATGAAAATGATGCGGGTGAAAAAAATATTAATAATCCTGCTTCTTCTTTAAGAATGCAAAACAATAATAAAGAGCTAAATTCCGAAAATGTACTTAGTAACAAAAAACAAAACAAAAATGGATCTCAGGTCGGAAAAGAACTAACAACAAAAAAACCAAATGATAATAGAACAGATGCTCTACAACAACACTCTACGCACCGTACATTGTTTATATCGAAAGTGAAAATAATACAAACCAAAATATTGGACGCTTACATCCTATGTCAATA